>MJUU01042297.1:78590-113543 GCA_002080025.1 Modiolus philippinarum
TATATATATATATATATATTTTGCAAATAATTGAAATTTATTTATTTATTTATTTTTTTTTATAGAAATAATTAATTTTTTTTCTTGAAATAATTGAAAAAAATTAAGTTCCGTAAAATAAAGCTCAACAGAATACCCTTTTATTTAATTCCAAGCAAAAAAGTCCTTTAAAATGTAATGACTGCATACACCGATTGCGCATTTGCGGGATCGCTCATTATTTCAGCCAAACAAGGAGTAATCTGGTACAAAACTGGTTCCAAGACGCTGATAGACGAAGATAGTAATTTCTTCATTTCCATTCAAGTTTCGTTATTTGTGGTTTGGAAATGTTCCTCGTGGATTTCATTGTCAGTTGAAAACGATGTTTTACCTATATGTTGAATAACAACGTAAGATTCGTTGGTAGAAAATATCTGTCCCTTGCTCCAACGTTGGATTACGTCATTTTTCCTCCGGTTGACCCCAGATGACCTCGTCGAAATGAAGAGTCAAATCCGGATTGGAAAAGATATGCAATCCATGTATTCTGTTTCCAAGCACTTAATGTGCATGTTTGGCATGAATTTTATTTCACAACTGAAGTTAAATGTCTTATTGAGATTTAGGTGTACCTCTTGCATACAAAGTTTCATTTCTTTTTTTTTTTTAATTTTGGTCCATCTTTTATTTAGTTCGCTTACGAAATTAATTGTGGCTTTTAATAAGTATACGGATCAAACAGTAATGTTTTTGCTGCTCTGTGTATGTTGTAAAATGTTTCTGTTGTCTTGTGTACATTGTTAAATATTTTTGTTGCTCTGTGTACATCAGTACATGTTTTTGTTGCTCTGTTTACATTAACAAATGTTTTTGTTGCCCTTTGTTTATCAGTAAATATTTTTTGTTGCTCTATGTACAACAGTTACTGTTTTTGGTAAAAATTTGTTTTTTTTTTATATTTTTATTTTTTATTGCTCGTGGTTGATCAGTATAAAACTTGTGACTTGCTTTTACATAACACTAGATCTCGTTCAATTTTCAATGGCAGACTTAACTGTTCCTTGCTACTATTTGAATTTGGACATATAAAACATGACGGGTGATGCATGCAGATTAAGGAGGCTTACTCCAGATATTATTTATATCAAGGATTTCTTGAACCTATTTAAATTGTTTAATCATTGCAGACTTAATGAAATTGTTAAGAGAAATATATAGGTCCGTGTGCTTTGAACGGAGATAGAAGACATTAAAAATTGATGGAAAATGGATTTCTGACTCTCAGTGTGACGAATGCTGTTAACAGAGCAGGACATGCTTACCCTTCAAGAGCAGTGGGGTTGAATGTTGTGGTTTCTATTTCTTTGCTTTGTATCTGTCTTACGTCATTGTTTTTTGTGTCTATCGTCATTTTGTTTCTGTTTTCTTGTTTTGGCCATGTCTTTGGACTTCGATTTTTGTAAATTACACTCCTTTGTTCCTTCTGTATTCTACTGCCGTTGATTCTCTGGATTTTCCCTTTATTTACCATTACAACTATTTGACCAATAAAAACATTCATGAAATAAAAAGTGATGGTCCATGTGAAAAACTCTCTAAGCCATTAAATTGGAGAAAACCAGAGGAGTTCTAAAATCTTACACAAATTCAAAAATGTGATGAATGAGCCACCTGTAACACTTCCGGTCTGAATCCTGAAACAGTTCATGTTAACATGTCCATGTTCCTTGTCGCAAATGTATTTATAAATGGCTTATCAACTGGCTGTAAGAACACTTTGCCATTCTTTTTTGTGTTTGTTGATGATGCAGCATCTATGGATAAAGACAAACAAAAGTGTAGCATCGTTCGAATTTTATCAATTAATTCCACTCAAACCTTTGCATGGGGCCGTCTTAAACTTACTATGAGGTATGAGCAAAGATCATTTATGAATGCCTAATGGTGACTTCGAGATGAAGAACAATAAAAGCTTTTTCCCGTTGTTTGGAGCAGATCATGCTTACCCTGACACGCGTGGAGCAGATCATGCTTACCCTGACACGCGTGGAGCAGATCATGCTTACCCTTTAGGAGCATCTGATGATACCTCAGTTTTATAGGGATTCACTCTGCTAGTGCTTTAGTTGTGTGGCGTCCTTGTTCATTTTTGTTTATTTGTCTTGTCTTTGTCATACTGTCTCAATATGTGTTGAATGTTAATTGCCGTGATTTTGGATTTATAATTTTAGAATTCTCCCTTTCCTCGTTATTGCTTCGGTATTCGTTTGCCGATTAATTGGATATATCATTTGTAGAGGTTTTGTCTCGTAAGCATTTATTCCAATACCATTTCATTGTTACATGTAAGTGATGGTCCAATTTAAGTATGAGACAGTGTTTTACCAGCAGACTAGGCTCCTTGAGCTAGCCGGCAGTTTAGCGGCGAGCACTCCTCGACCAATCTTTCTAAATTATGTTTTGTCTTTTTCTTTCCTTCTTAAGATTGTGGTCTTGGAGTTAGTAGTCTACCTGTATTGGGTTTTATTTGTATGTTTTATTATACTATAGGGACACGGGATAGAGAAAGGGGTGATTTGGGTACCCATAAACCGGTTTAACCCTACCGCTAGCTCTTGCTAGTGCCGGTAACAAGTCCGGCTATCCCGAGTTCCGATCGTTGTCCATGTTTGTCTTTTGTCATTTTATTGTTTTTCTCGTGCGGTTCCCTACTGGATTGTGGCATGTGATTGTGGTTTACGGCCATTGTAGGTGTTTCCTGTTATCTTTCTTATATTAATTATTGAATAACTGTATACGATATTTCCTTGTACGTAGACCAACTCGGGTGCGAACAAACAAATCATACAGAGTATAATAAACAAAATGTAAACAGAATAGAGACAGACAGGTACAGTAAAAATAAATATTAAATGTTTACATAAGTAAATTACGTGACAACTGCAAGGAGACATAATTTTGGGATTTTTTCACCTATTTATTTTAAATAATACATATAAGTTGAAACAAGAAACAATCTAACAAAGTAGGCAGCTTTGATGTTTTCCTTCTTTCATCATAATAATTATTTTATCAAAAATAGAATTAAAAAAAAATAACAGGAAACACATACATTCCTAAAAAATTCCTAAAAGCAGTCATATGTCACTTGTACCAAGGAACTGCACAAGAAAAAAACACAATTAAAAACAAAAACGAAAGGAACTCGGGACAGCCGGTCTTTATACCGACAGTAGCAAAAGCCAGCGGTAGGGTTAAACCTGTTATTGGCTACCCAAATCTCCCCTTTTTCTGTCCCGTCTCCCTTTGTAAACAAATAAAGGAATATCGAGTAAATGGACATGGGACAAAATCCCTATAAATACATGGTTTGATTAAGTAAATGAAACAAAACTTTCATTGTTGTTCTTTACCTTGAAGTCACCATTGGGGTTCAACAAAGAGCAGACACTACTGTCTCATAGTAAGTTCAAGACGGCCCCTAGCACCGGTCTGAGCCGAATTCAGTCGCTAAAAATTGAAAAACGCTACATCCATGTTTTGACTTGGTCGTGGATATATATATATACGGTGTCGTAAACAAACATAACATATCGGCACAGTACTCTTATAAACACTGTCATCTGTTACCCGACAAAGGAACCAATTAACGATACAACATATAAACAATCATTTGCCACTCATCGGGTCGATTGTAAGAAAACTTGGCAAGTAAAATTGGAAGATGCTGGCAGATTTTAATTTAATAATATTTCATTGCATAAATTTAAGCAATGCGAGTGGACACAAGCTACATTGTATTACAACTTAATGTTACCTTCTCCCTATAATAACCAATGACATGACAAAAAGCAAACATCAAATACATGTGTATTTCTATAGAAAAAATAAGTTGGAGTATAATGATAAAAAATGAAATGAAGTATACCTCACATAAACCCATAGGAATCATTTGGTATTTTTATATACTGTAAACGGGGATATTTTCGCGGCGGTTTTATTTTAGAGATTTTCGCATTTGGAATGGTAGCGCGAAAATAAAACGGCGCGAATATACTTGTCTTTTATCGAAGTCAATGAACAACAACTCCGCAGTGCGAATTCAAACTGCACGAACTGAAATCCTGTCAATTTACCGCGAAATAATGACAGCACGAAAATTTCCCGGTTTACAGTAGTGAAAGACTTTTTCAAATACACACAAATTTGTTGGTAATGTTAAATTATCTCTGCCAAAGAGTAATGTCTCATTATCCCAACAATTTTCTACATTTATATCCTTAATCTGTCTAATAAGATTGTGCGTTCGTTTTGGTATACTGAACATTCGAGTAAAATTATATGACATTCTCATACGGTGAGCAATATACATGTATATACAGATGGCCAGAAAAATAGTTAAATATTTACAACAATGAAGCAAAATGTGAAATTTGGATAGTGCATTCATGTGAGAATTTCTCAAAGGAACAGGTACACTATAACCGACAAAATATAGAGAGCATACACCTAAAGCACGGGAAATCTTTTTTAAGAATGAAACCCAAAACAGGTAGACTACTAACTCCATGACCACGATCTTGAAAAAGAAAAGGGGACAAAACATAATTTTGAAAGATGGGTAAAAGAGTACTTGCCGCTTAATTGCTAGCTAGCCCAAGGAGCTCGTAAAACACTGTTGCACTATGGAAGACATCGACAGAATCAGAGAGAGGCCACTATGTGTAAAACACCCTCCGGTCATTGGATCCCAAAGTCGATTTAACGGACACATTCTGAATATCGATACCCCTACTGTGAAAAGAACGCAAGTTACGTCCCAGTTTTGCTGGATTTTTAATCGGTTTCTGGTATTTTTAACATTTCCGTAAAAACGAGGATGATAATTGCCCTTAGTAATAAATTACTTGCGAGTGACATTATATTTTTGTATCAAATGTTCATATCAATTATGAAACTTTTAAAATGTATTTAACACTTTATGAAATCTGTAAACTTGCAGCAAAAGTTTAGAAGTGATAGTAATTTTACGTTCTTTAAAGTCATCAAGATAAGAACAAACACGTGCGAATCGTACCAGTTGAGAAATATAAACTTTGTAGGCTGTGGCTAGAGGAACGTCGCCGTCAAGATAAGGCAAATTAGAATATTGTACATGTAATACTAAAATCAAAATAACCCCTTTCATCGTGAATTTTAGTTTTTATTTTACCAGAGTCAACGAAGATAATATCCAGAAAAGGGCAATAATTTGGATCATTGTTGGCTTTATTAGTTTTCATTTGTTGTGGGTAAAAATTGTCGACATAATCTAAACACTGGGGATTGTCAATAGTAAGGATATTGTCAATATACCTGCTGTAATCATTGAAAATAGAAATCAGTTGAGGACTACTTTGTATGGTTCCATTTTGTATTTTTTTCATAAAGTCAAGCTCGTAACAGAAAAGAAAAAAGGTCTGCAATGAGAAGTTCACAATTTGTAACCATGTTCCAATGTCCTGTTGACAAATAATGTTGCCAAATCGAACAAATATGTTTTCAAGAAAAGTGATTAAATTCATCTGATTGTAATTTATCCTAAATTTCAATAGAATTTTTGACACTCCAAAAGTAATTGCCACCAGAGTTTTGAGAATTTTTTTCTTTTTTCTATATTTTATAATTAAATTCTCTTTACAAGTACCTGCACTGGTTAAATGGGTGGACAATTAAGTAGTAGAACAGGTGTTCAATGCCGATCAAAATAAATGTTTGTAAGGGTTTTGTGAAGCTAGGGAATTCAGTACATTTTATGTAAGGTGTTATCTAAGTGGAGCTTTGAGCATTTCTGTGTCCTTGTAATGTTGTTTGGTTAGTGTCTGTTCGTCACAATTGGTACGTTTTGGCTAATTCGTTTTGTTAGACATCGATATAGTATTTGTTTCAAATGATAGCAACATTGTTTGAAGCTTTTTCAGTAGGTACAAACACACATTTTCTGTCATGGTTTCTCAATTTTTTACTTAATTGTGTTGACAGACAGCTTAGGATGCGACTTATAGTCAATCTAGGAAAAAATTAAAATCGATACATTCAAATCCAGGAATGATGAGTGAATCTAGCTAAAAATGTCCGGTTTAATTTGTGACATCGACATGTCATATCTTTCAATGCATACTTATCTATATAAAAATGTATTTTGTTGGTGATTTTGGTAAAAATTTTATCGTATAAAAACAACTAATTAATGTATTTTCTGCGTATGCGCATTTCGACAACTTATGTCTCATCAGTACAGATCAAACAAAAACATTTGGAAGTCCATAAATCGAAAAACGTGTGAAAGCTTATATAGAACAGATGACAAAATGAACAAAATGATCTAAATAGAAAAGCCAAAATTCAGCTAAGGATAGAGGTATGCAAGGCTCTATACAATTATACATATGTTTGGTAAAAATTGTGCGTGTAAATTTGTTATATGAGATAGATTACTTGGTTCTTGATTTGGCTTTCTAATTCGGTATCTCTGGTAATGAGTACTTCTCCCTGACTAATTTTTGAAGATGGTTTTCCACATTGTTTGATTATAAGGACCCGATGAAAGGTTTTCGCCTTGAAACACGTGTACAGCATTTGTTATTTTTGTATTTTACATTCTTATTGGTACAAATTTTGAGACTAAGATAATTGCAAAATAAATAAACCCTAAATTATCCGAAATGAAAAGAGGCACTTAGCTTTTCAATATCCGTAAATCAGTAGTTATGTGACTGTAGTATATAAGAAGTTTAACATACGCTAGAAGATTTCGCAAATTGGTAAGTACTTTTTTATCCAAGTCATCTTTAATCAAAATATTTTGAGTTGCTTTCAATAAAATACCCTAAAAGTATCAAAACTAACAAATGAATAAATACCAATGTAGTTGGAAACTAAAAACAATTGTTGAAAAGTATGAAGTGTTTATCTCATGTATTCCGTTGACGAATTGTTGAAG
Organism: Modiolus philippinarum; assembly: GCA_002080025.1. Classification (NCBI taxonomy): domain Eukaryota; kingdom Metazoa; phylum Mollusca; class Bivalvia; order Mytilida; family Modiolidae; genus Modiolus; species Modiolus philippinarum. The sequence continues at coordinate 85,555 of MJUU01042297.1, forward strand.
GTTCAAGATTGCAATAATTTTGTAGTATTAACATATTTTGTCTATAATTGCGAAAATAAACCCCGTGTTTTTAATTGGATGTTAATAATATCAAATTTCAATGGAAAAAATTGTTGCTTTCTCGCTGACATTGAAATTTGTTCTATGTCTGTATTTATCTTATATGAGACTTTAATCAGATTTTTTTGTTAACTAACCAACATCATAATTTGATGAATCCATCTTTGTCTTTTGTATGATAGTAATATCAACCATGGCTGCGGGTTCGGGCAAGAACTACACAACATCTATTTCCTACGGTCCATTTATCTTGCCAAGTATACCGTATAAGTGGTTATTTTCGCGGAACGCAAATTTCGCCATTTCTTTGAAAATCGATGGACTTTATTTTCGCGGTACTCAAATTTTCGCGATTGCTTAGAATTTACTGTATAAAGTCTCATATAAATAATATTTCGCGGTATTTAATTTTCGCGACTTCAAAATAGTCGCGAATTAAGCGAAAATTAAGTCCTCGCGAAAATAACCACTTATACGGTATGACTGACGATAGTCACAAAAATGCGGAATACCTAGTATTTTAGACGAAAACTGCAGTTTCTGATCGGTATGCATAGTATTTCCTAAAAAACCTGATATTTTGTAGGAAAATTGTGTATCCGATCGGAATTGAAAGGAAACTAGGGTTTTAATTCGAAAACTGCATTTTCAGATTTGGATCAGGAATTGGAGTAAAAATTGAAAGCAAAAATTATAATTAAGTATAATAATATGCCAAGGTTATTGCGTAATTTAATTTGTGTTTATGGCAAAATTCGTATCTCATTTAGTCAATGAGAAACCGCAATAATTTGAAATTTATCCTATAAGAAACGCAAAGCGTTATTCAGAATTGTATTAAACCAGTCAAAATCATTTTTCCTGTTTAGAGCTAACAATTCTCTTTTTTTATTCAATATAACGGCTTGCCAATAATGTTCTGTGTTGGGTTGTGTTTCCCTGATTCTGTCGTACGTTATACGGATTTCCCTTACTGGGCTCCCTTCGATCGATTCGGACTTTTGTTGTCACTTTTATTCAACTGTTCTAATATTATATATATTTTGAAAATTAAAAATGAAATAGCGTGATGCTTGTAACCATTTTTGCCTGTGAACAAAAATCAAATTCGCGTGTTACTAGAAAGGTTTGATCCGGACTGTCTAAGTCCACTTTAACAGTTTTAAATTGATTTGTTTAGGAGTAAGATTTAAAATGTTTTTTTTATTTTACAAATCTCTACAGTAGATGCAATCGTTTCATTTAATTTTTGTATCTTTTCAAGTTCTTTTGAGGAAAAATACCACACAATAAATCAGGTAGATATAAACTAAGTCTTCAAAAATGACCAAAAACAATTCTTTTCAAAGTACTTCTTCGTGATACTTTTCGAAGGAGTTTTATAGGTTGTGATATACAAATGTCATGACTTTAAGTGTTAATGAGGTATGAAAAGTAAATGTTTTAGTCAAAGGTTTAAACTCTAAAAATGTTTAAAATGACCAAAACAATGTTTTTATTTAATTTGATCTCCTTCCTATATTTTTGAAGGAGTCTGATATGTTATGATATACAAAGTATTTGAATGAATTGTGTAATAGAAGTAAGCAGCAAATACCCATCTAAAAAGCATTTAATTGAAAACTTTAACAACACTTTCCGATATTTGGATGATATTTTAACTTTAAAAAATGACGACTTCAATACGTATTATAAGGACATCTACCTTAAAGAACTTACCTTGAATAAAGCCAATTCTAATAACCATCATTGTCCGTTCTTAGACATTAATTTTGATATTACGAATGGTAAATTAGAAACTAAAATTTATGATAAAAGGGACAATTATTCTTTTCCCATAGTTAATTATCCATTCCTGGATGGCGATGTTCCATTAGCGCCATCATATGGTGTTAACATATCTCAACTTGTTCGATTTGCTCGAGTATGTCATGCGGTTTTAATGAACGGAATCTTTTCATGACTGAAAAACTTTTACATCAGGGTTTTCATTATCATAAACTAGTTAAAACCTTTACTAAATTTTATCATAATATAAAGATTTAGTTCATAAATACAATGCAACCTGTAAACATCTAATCAAAAGCTGGTATTTCACATCCCTTATTAATTTACGGTAATGTTTTACATAAGAGTGAAAAATACCTTAACTCGTCTAACAAACTAATAAAACTGTTAAATCGTCTTATTCATTAGAGTTATAATTACGGTATTGTCGCCAAGTCATTACGTATGGTCTTCTTTGGTATTAAAATTAATTTTTTGATATGGTCTTTGCATCTTAACTAAACACATTCTAAATTTCATAGACATGGGTTATGTATTCCGGTATATGCATGAAATCATTATGCTAAACTCCTCACGGAAAGGGATCTCGGAGGAAGCTGTATACTGAGGGAACATAATTTTATTTGTCAATTGGTAATGGGTCTTGAGCTGGCATGCCAGCTAACTGCTAGTAATCTTTTGTGATTTCATGTTTTTGTCCGTATATTTAGTTCTTTCACTTTCATTTTTCACAATTGGCTCAGTCCTGTTGATAACTGAATTTTACTAGTGTTACGATTGTTTTTTTTATTTATCACATTGGCTATAGGGGGAAGATTTTGGCCCAATTAAACTAGTTTAACCCCGCTGCAGCAGTTTAGCGCCTGTCCAAAGTCAGGAAATTTATTAAGCTTTTGTTTGTCTTGTCTGTTTTCTAGTTAGTTTAATTTATGTCTATAGGAGTCTACAATGGTGTTTATTACGCTGAACTTGATTACTCTTTATTTAGAGGTCGACTCCGACCTGCCGCTGGGTGTGGGGTTTTCCCCACCGTTCATTGAAGATCTTATGGTGGCTTTGAGTTGTTATTACTCCCCTTTGGGTCGTTGTTTTTTTGACACATTCCCCGTTTCCCTTCTTTTTTTCTATTTGATCTTTAGTTTTAATTAAATCTTTAGAAATGGAAAAAACATCCGAATTATTTTTTTTATATTTAATGAATTAATCTTCATCGTATCCTTTCGAAGAAATTTCATGACTTTAAGTATAAAAGGACATTTAAAGTAAGATGTTTATTCGATTGTTTTTTAACTAATTCTTTTTTAAAAAAAAATTACAAAAAAAATTAAATCTTTTGCAAATTTAACTTCATATTATCCGGCTCTCGAAGAATAAATCCCGTTAAGAATATACAAAGGATGAGTGGCAGTAAGACCCATTTTTGGCCCAAGATTTACCATGAAACTAAAACTATACAAACAGATGTCTTTTGTTGCTGAAACATTGAACAAATATAGGGCTTAAGGAAAATGATCAAGCTTTTTTCCATATCAGTTTGATTCTCATGATAATCAGTTAACTCAAAAGCTATATTTTTTTTAAATCGTCAGAATTTCACAGATTTTTGCTGTGTTTTACACATCTTTGTGCTTTGAAAAATGTGGGCGTATCTGAATAACAACTTCATATTTAGTCAAAATGTGTAAAATGGTGAAATACATCATTTCTGAAAGTTTGAAGTTGTTGTTTGCATGTGCCCCATGTTCACTTAAAGGAAATTTCCTTTGAGAACATTCAAAATTGCAGATTTTCTTATTTTCTTTCAAAAAGACGGCTCCTTGTGATGTCACAATAACGTCAAAATGAAAGGAATTCGTATTATTATATGTTTTCTTTGTAGCCAGATGTAATAGTTAATATTTCTTATAAATATCATACTATTTTAAACAACTTGATTTTTGGGGCCAAATATGGGTCTTATTGCCACTCATCCTTTAATAATATAGTGTTATTAAATGGGCGTTTTTTTTAAGTACAGTCGTATTTGGTTTAAGTCACCTGTATTGGCCCTAGGCGGAGCCGAGGGCAAATACAGGTGACTGGGACCAAATACGACTGTATGAGGAAATTATACAGAATGAATATGAAAATAATCATTTCATGACACCTTTATTAACTGATGACTTAAAATCACAGGCATTATCTTTACCAATCTCAATTACAGGATGCAAATTTCGATTTTACAAAGTCAAGGTGGAATAAACAGATTTCTATTGAACTTTCAATTTGTAGAAGAAAAAAAATATATGTCAATATCAATTTTGTTTACAAATCCCATATTTGTACAATGGTCTGGTGTGGTGTTAGCAGTCCGAGCTGAAAGGACATGCTGCTGACGAGTACTATTTTTCCGATGACGAGTACTATATAACTATGTATAGCACAGTGATAAGATATTGGAAAGGAGTCATAAGGAATCTTCAGAATTATCCTGTGTTTGTTTTTATTCACATGTGATTAAAATCAATAGACAAAATGAAAAAAATTAACATATGCGAAAAAGACACAAACAACAACGCGTAACTAAACCAGTAATGGCATCTGCCCTGATTAAATGTCTATACAGGCTATTTTTCCTGTTTTAATTCTACGTGCCAAAAAATTCCGGTTATATAAATGGCCAAAACACACTGTATTTTAAGTCATCAGTTAATAATTTTTTGTGTAAACAAGATATGAAAGGTAAGATATTTATTCAGCGGGTTATACTTCAAGATATCCTTTCAAGGAAGTTCAAATGTGGAATAACACAAATTTTACGAAGTTAAGCATGTAGATAATAAAAATTACCGAACACAGTTCGAAACCACAGCAAAAATTGTCGACCGCAATGGTTCTGACTTTGTACAGGCAATGCAAAAGAAATTGTGGGTTAAACCGATTGTGTGGCATGCCAACCCCCCTCCCTCGTCCAAGTAGCGACTCAACGGCAATTGTTATTGAAAGGTCGTAGAAAGTTTAAAGAAATTATCATCCCAGTACTAAGTACAAAAAATAATTTTTAAGCAGAGTTCGGACCGAAATTTCAAATTTTTCAGTTTATTTTCATAAAGAAAGTATTAAAAGAAGTAAATTGAAAATTTAGTTTCCAGTTTAAACTCAATGTTTATATGACCAAATTGTTCAGCTTTTGAAAAATTTACTCCATAATATTCTTTCGCAGGGATGTTGTAATATTCAAATGTCATGAAGTTTAGCATGAATAAGGTATAAAAATTTTAGACATCATTCGTTTAAAAAAATCCCTTGAAAATAACTAAATCAAAATATGGTTTTACTTAAATATGAATATCCTTTCGGAAGAGTTTATATCTACGTTGTAAAATTTCATGGATTTAAACATAATTAATGTATTAAAAATCAGATACATAGTCCGAACTTTAAACTCAATCTTTTCATATCACCAATACAATTCATTTTACTTCATATCAATTTTGCAGGAGTTTAATATACTGAACAAAAAAAAAATCGCAACAATTGCTGTAAATAAAAAAGCCTCTATGTTTCAGATTACAAATCATTGATTTAATTTTACATTTCGGAGCTGAATTTGATTTCAACTAATCATTAGCATTACGTCTGTCCAAAAATTCTGAATATTGCGTTAATCTAATGCAAACTCGACCCGTTTTTCTGTAACGATTTTCAGAACTGGTTATATAACAGGGATCATAAAATGATTCTTGCAACTTTTAGCAAAAAAAATGGAAATCGCTTAGTAGTAATACGGGGGAAAAGTTGATGTTAATTTCGGACTTTATTTTGACTTGGATATCTTGTACACCCTTCCTGACAAAATGAAGAATTTTTAAGGTTGAACTGGAGAAAATATCGGAAATTTTTAGCTGAGATCGGAATTAATCAGCATTTAAGCATTTTTGTTAAAACTGTTGAAAATTTGTTGATTAACTTTTTTCTGTTACAATATACAAATTTTATGAATTATAGCACAAATAAGGTACATGTACACAAACAGTAAGATTTTTATTCAATGGTGTAACATGTTTAAACTTATCCTTTCATTTTTTTTAAATCAATAGCCATCATATCGTGAATTTACATGTAGCGATATACAAATTTTATAAAATTAAGAATAAATAATGTATGAAAAGTAAGTTTTTTTTTGTCAACGATTTAACTTATCTAGAAATATGACCAACAAAATTTATTTTAGTTGAAAGTTGAATTCAAGATATGCTTGAAAGGATTTTATATGCTGCAATATTATAGCATACATTTTAGTAATTTTTAAAGAGTTGGATCAAACAATTGACTAAAATTCTTACTTTTAATACCAACTGTATTCTAAAATTCATAAATATGAAAAAGAAAGGAAATGGCGTAAATGTCAAGGCCACAACATTCCACATCCAGTTTAAAACGACCCAAAACAAAGAATCTCTATAAATTTGTATAACGCACCATATAAGGTATCATGAAATATAATTTTCCGAAAAACTGAAGTGTTTTGGTCATATTTAAGATTGTGTTGAAACCGTAGACTAAAGATTATACATTTAATACCTAGTTTATGCTCAAATCAAGAAGTTTCCATATCGCAACATATTAATCTCCTTTGAAAGGATGTTATAAGTACAACGTTAAAAAAAATCTTAAGTGTTTTGGTCATATTGAAGATTGAGTTTAAACCGCAGACTAACACTTTTACTTTTAATACCTTATTTGTGATCAAATTCTCGACGTTTGTATATCACAATATGCAAAACTTCTTCTTCAAAAAAAAAATTAATGAAATCTAATTTAAAACAAATTGAATTGTTGTGGCCATTTTCAGGGAATAAGTTGATTCACTGACTAAACATCTTTACTTATTTACACTTAAATTCGTGCAATTTAAAGTCGTAACATAATAAACTCCTTCCGAAAGATATCATGAAGTAATATTTTCAAAATTGTTTTGGTCATTTAAAGAGTAAGTTTATGTCTATAGGAATTATTGTGAAGATTTGTCCCAAACAGGACTTGAAAAAAAGAGAACACAGATTACTTAGTATATGAAAAAAAATCTTTCGCTAAAGATTTGTTCAACTGAACAATTTTAAATTTTGTCTTAAAGCGAAATTTACAACTGTTAAAGTGAACGTCAAGATCAAATCGTCCAAGTGACATGTTAACCTGATGTTCGTTTGCACCCAACTAAGTCACACTCATCACTGTTATCACAATTTTTTCATTGCTCACTAGCATTATTAAAATACATTAATGAATAAAACTTAGAAAACAATAGAAAAAAAGTATTATAAACTATAAACAGGATAAACCATTTTGATTGATTGTCCCAAACCAAATTTTAAAAAAGAGAACATAGATTACTAAGTATATGAAAAAACATATTTCGCTAAAGATTTGTTAAACTGAATAGCTATTTTAAATTTTCGTCTAAAACGACCAAATTTACATTTGTTAAAGTGAAATTTGAATGTCAAGATCAAATCATCGAAGTGAAACGTTAATCTGATGTTCGTTTGCACCAAAATTAGCAACAATCATCACTATTATCACTATTTTTCATTGCTCACTCGCAATATTAAAATACATGATGATTAAAACGTAGGAAAAAAATTGAAAAAAAAGTATTACAAACTATAAAAAGGGTTAACTATTTTGATTGATATAAATTTTGAATAGCATTTTGCGTTCCTGATTAAAAGAACTTTAAATACCCAACTGCAATTCACGTTTCTTGTTGTATTCGTTTTTACTTAAATTTGCAATATGGTTTAAACTCAAATTTTCAATTCCAGTCGGAAACTGCAGTTTCCGTGAAAAAACTAGGTATTTAGCGAAATACTACGTATACCGATCGGAAACCACAATACATGAATTTGAAAAAGAAAGGAAATGGGGTAAATATCAAGGAGACAACATCCCATATCCAGGTTAAAACAAAGCATCTAGGGGTCTTGTGAGAAATACTAAGTATTCTGCAAATATGTGACCATTGCGTTAATCCATGGGCTGGAATAACCCCCTGTGCATCCCCCCTTCCCAACCCCATTCATTTTTTACGTCCGCATACATTCCCTCTTCAAAATAAAACATGTTAACACGAGCATTACCTGCACGGACTGGTGGAACATAGCCCATTTTTAGACCCATATACTGAAAGTTAGCAAAATTTCGTTTTTCGTTCAAGTTTTTCTTTCAGTTGCCTCAAAATGTTGTAACAAATGCTTCCTAGTGATAAAAACGATGCATCAAATGATTGCTTATTGTATGAGCTTTACAAAGAACCCAGATTTTTACAATTTCGATGCCCAATACGTTCCATAGCGCCATTAAACGTACCCCTACCCCTATGAAATATTGAGGAAAATTTTGATATTTTCATTGAAATTGCGTAAGTTTGATTGTCTAAAGAATCCGAAGTGCATCTCGATTCCCAAGTCTGAAAATTGTTTTTAGTTTTTCAATCTCTTTTCTTGAATATAAAACATGTTAACATAATGTTAACATATTTTTAATGACCAAAGTTTTATTTCAAATAGACCAAATAAATGCATCTTTGAATATTTCCGATTTTGACTAAGTTTTGTCATTCTTTTGCCCAATATTACTTTTTAGTAAACAAATGTCATTTAAAGTAGATATCAAATGAAAGCTTATTATATTTGCTTTACAACTATTACAAATAATGGCCATTCTTATTTAATATAAACATCATACATCAATAAAACTTACCCCCTACCACAACAAATTTACTGTAAAATTGTCAGTGTTTTGTATATGTGCGCATAAAAATAACCAGAACCTGCAAAATGTGTTGTATATGACAAAGTTTCATAAATTATACCATGATATCGTATTTAAACAGCCATTTGTTGACTTAAACTCAATATTTTGTCTGAAAATGATGAATAATGGGAATTTTCAACATTTCAAATTTGCCCAAATTTCGCTTTTAAATCGTTATATATGCCAAATCTGGAAGATATATCTGCAGATATGCCAATTAATTGTACTTCGCAATACATGGGTTGTCTTAAAACAGTGTTTAGAATATCAAGGGGTGTTTAATGTTACTCTGAATACAGAGAATCTTACCCCTACTCCCACAAATTTCCCCCTAATATTGTCAATTTTCTGTCTGTGTTCGCATAAAAATAACCAGAACACGGAAAACGGGTGTTATATATGACAATTGTGCATGAATTAATCATGATTTGGTGTTTTAACAGCCATTTGTTGAATTAAACTCAATATTGGGCCATAACTGATGAAAAATGGGAATTTTGAACATTTCAGATTTCTCCAAAGTTCATTGTTAAATCGTAATATATGTCAAATCTGGAGGTTTAATCTGCAAATATGCCATTTAATTGTTCTAAGCAATACATTAGTTGTCTTAAAACACTGTTTAGAAAAACAAGGAGTGTTTAATGAGGCTCTAAATACCGAAAAAATTACCCCTACCCCAACAAACTTTCCCTATATTAGTCAATTTTTTTTACCGAATTCGCATAAAAATAACCAAAACACACAAAATCTGCATTGCATATAACAATGTTGCATAATTTCTATCAAGATTTGTCAATTCAAGTTCCAGTTGTCAGCTTAAACTTAATATTTTGTACAGAATTGATGAAAAATGGGAATTTTCAGCATTTAAGATTTGTCCAAAATTCACTTTTAAATAGTTATATTTGGCAAATCTGGACAATTTACATGCAGATATGCCAATTCATTGTTCTAACCGATATATAAGTTATCTAAAAACAATGTTTAGAAGAACAAGGAGTGTTCAATGTGAATCTTAAATACCGAAAATTTTACCCCTACCAAAAGAAAATGATGCTTAAAAATCCCCAGAGTATGTATGTTTGTACATTTATATGAACAAAACATACTAATGATTTACTTTCTTTTAAGAAAATGCATTTTATATATCTCAATATGCAATTTTAACGCCAATATATAGGTTAAATTGTATATTTTGGGCGATTTTCGTGAAAAATGGGATTTTTCAGCATTTCGGAATTTTACAAAATTCAAAGTTGAATTGTTGTATAACTGCCCATGAACCAGATATATTGGAGTCTCTGTGTATTTTGGTGTTTGAAATGATATGTTATTGGACCTTTAAACAATATATTGTGATGACTATTTGTTGTAAGGGGTTATATGTTTGTAATTTAAGAGGCTGTAGTTATTCTAAAATGTTTAAAAACATATTTTTTTATGGCTTAGATATAATGAAAGGATATCTAATCAACATTTTAAGTTATATATCAATTTCATGAAGTATTGCATCTCAAAGTCAAAACAGCAGAAATTCTGAAAAACGGAAATTTCCCGTTTTGCATACAATTTCGAGCAAAAGAGTCAAAATGAGACCTCTTAAAAGTTTAAATCTACTTAAATGATCTTCTGCATGTCAGCTTAGTTAAATACACACTAGAATGCCAATAAATAATTATTCTTCAATCAGTTAGAGCCTATGTTTTCCCTTAATTTTAGGGGGATTGGAGCTAATTACATTTCTGAACCTACAATACGTCTGAAACTAAACTGTTTGCACACGATTTGTTGCTCACATATCATAAATCATTTTTAATCGGCAATTATTAAATATATATGTAGATTTTTATGACCAGTAAGACAGAAAGTCGAAATTGTGAAAAAATCTAAAATTCCGAATATTCCCCTTTTTCAAAAACTTTTTACCGAAAATCAAAATTTTATGGAATTTAATGGTTTTATTTTCCAACATTGTATCACAACTGATAAGTTAGGCATAAAAACTATATCAAATGACGAGGTTTGTTGATCTGAAAGGAATTGACAGCCTAATTTTTTTTTGCAGCGGGAGGGGTACGTTTTTTGTATCCCAAGATCTTAAAATGGCGTAAAGTGCCCAAACTTGAGTTCATTTTAAAGGATATTTAATAAGATTTAATTTTAATTTGGTACCAAATTTCAGTACATATTACTTATCGGTAAATAATAATTGAGCTTAAAAGATGAAACTTACGTTAAAACGAAAATACAAGAATTTTTCGTGGTGTACTATAAAAGTGGACCTATACTGTCTATGCGTACAGGTTATGTTCGTGCTAACATGTTTTATTTTGAAGAGGGGGTATAGGAGGACTGAAAAAATCGGTCTAGATGGGAAGGGGGGATTCACGGAAAGTGATTTCAGCCCATGACCTACGTGCCATTCAAGTTACAAATGGAAAGAGAGAACGTATATACAGTTATAAATAGGCGTTTTCCATTCATGAGCAGTTTGAACAATAGACACAAAAGAAAATTTAAAATGTACATGTTTAGTATGCTTAGTCCCTTTGTTTTATATGCCCTACAGGCATTAATTTTAGGTGACAATTTGTGACATTTTCTGGGGACTTGGCTTGAGTTTGAATGGTAAATTGTTCCATTTGCAACATACTGTGAAAGTAAAATTGTTCGTGGGGTTCCAATTTTCGTGGATTTCGTAGTTCGCTAAAACCACGAAATTAAGTTCCAAACGAAATGCATTTTTTCCGAATAGTTGTAAGCACAGAACTCGAAACCACGAATTTAAGTACTCACGAAATAGTCCTATTTATGAAAACCACGAAAATTGGTGTCCACGAATAAAAGTACTTCCACAGTATATAATTTCGAAATGTGGATGATAACAGAAATACCTAAAAGAGTTGCCAAAGTTGGTGAGGCAAAAAGACAAATCAAACGGCAAAATTAAAACTATTGTACATGTTACTTTTCTAACCTTCAAACAAGACCTAGGTGAAAGTTTGGAAACATATATTCATCTCTACTTATCTTATACACACGTATTAAACAGCAAATCTGTATCAAAAACATCATTGACAAAGACAAAGCAAAACATAGCATTGTATTATAAAGACAACACATAAAACTAAAGCACAGAGAAACACTGTAAACCGCAATTGTCCTGACATGGTACAGGCATTTCAAAAAATTGTTGGTTTAACAGGTTTTATGGCTCGCCAAACTTGGGCCTCCTTTACTATGTATATCAAAACAATGAATGAATGTTTTCAAAATCGAAATTTAGGAAATAATGTGCTTCCTAATTATGCAGCTGGTCATTTAAAATGCCTCATCGACGGTTCATTGAAGACATTTGTGAAATTAAGCCTGACTCTCCCTGTCCATGATTACAAAAGAAGGATTGAAATAAGTAATTTACAGAGAATCCATTCTCAAATGTATACATTTCACATCTATTCTGAAGGAAAGGGGCAATGCATTATTAAATTTGAATTTAATACAACCTCGACATTAAATTTTATCTATGGACCATAATAATGGTTGTGTGTTTGTCGTAGATTTTAACTTAAATGGTACCTAAACGTAAAATCTTGTTATACACCCGTCTTTGACGGGACGTATTATGGTATACCGGTGTCCGTCCGTCCGTCCGTCCACACGTCGTACTCTAACTAGAAAACGTTTTGAACATTTTTCTTGAAACTTTGCAGGATTGTTGGGTATGACGGAAGAAAGCTCCCTATCGTTTTATTTTGTTGTCGGATTTTTCGTTCCAGAGTTATAGGACTTTGATTATTTCGAAAATGCTTGAAATTGCAATTTTCGTCCATGGGACTTTGATTATTTCGAAAAACTTGAAATTGCAATTTTCGTCAACATGTCGTACTCTAACTAGAGAACGCTTTGAAAATTGTTCTTGAACTTTTGCTGGATTGTTGGGTATGACGGAAGAAAGCTCCCTATTGTTTTATTTTGTCGCCGAATTTTTCGTTCCAGTTATGGGACTTTGATTATTTCAAAAACGCTTCAAATTGCAATTTTCGTCCACATGTAGTACTCTAACAAGAGAACACTTTGAACATTTTTCTTGAAACTTTGCAGGATTATTGGGTATTACGGAAGACAGCTCCCTATTGTTTTATTTTGTCCTCGGATTTTTCGTTCCAGAGTTATGGGATTTTGATTATTTCAAAAATGCTTGAAATTGCAATTTTCGTCCACATGTCGTACTCATACTAGAGAACGCTTTGAACATTTTTCTTTAAACTTTGCAATATTGTTGAGTATGACGGAAAAAGCTTCCTATCGTTTTATTTTGTGGTCCGATTTTTCGATCCAGAGTTATGGAACTTTGATTATTTGAAAAAAGCTTGAAATTGCAATTTTCGTCCACATGTCGTTCTCTAACCAGAGAACGCTTTGAACATTTTTCTTGAAACTTTGCAGGATTGTTGGATATGACGAGAGGAAGCTCTTTTTCTTTTTATTTTGTCGTCAGTTTTTTCGTTACAGAGTTATAGGACTTTGATTATTTGAATACCATTTCTGTCATATTCTTTATTCATTTTTCTTGAAACTTTGCAAGATTGTTGGATATATCGTTTTATTTTGTAGAAGGATTTTTCGTTCCAGAGTTACAGGACTTTGATTATTCCAAAAAAAAAATGAAATTGCAAATTCTGTCTACACATTGCTATTTAAGACATCACTACCCCTAAACCAATATACATTTTTGACTATTTAACATCAGATGTAATAATTGATACATATCAGTCCCTTGTCATGTTTGTTCATATGGAGTTTTTAATTTCAAGAATCATTTAATCAGCTGTTTGCTTTAAAGTGGGGACGGGCGTATTTTCCATTAGAATTTCATATGACTATGGGTTCATTTTAAATACATGTACATTCAACAATTCATTGACTTTGTTTAATGTTTGTATTAATATCCACTTCTAGAATACTACAGATACTTGTACATAGCCAGCCATCAATTGATACTACCAACGTACGTACTTGACAGAAAAAATTTTCGTTAAACATCCAATTGGAGTTTCTATTATTAGAACGACATGCAATAGTAACGAATTCAGATCGGACGCCCGAAACATGAAAATATACGTTTTCCCGTTATAACAGTAAAGTTTAAATATATGATTCTGTTTGTCAAGATTCTTGCAAGCATCATTATACCATTGGGCTGTTTAATTTTAAGAGACAGATTTATATAACCTTTGCTTGTTTTTGAACCTATATATTTTACTGTTATCAAGTTTTATATACATGTATGTCCCTGTTTAATAGATATATTAAACCAATAAATCTTCATTGAAATTTATACGAGAATCATATTTATGTCTTTAGATGTAATCAATCATATTTAAAACAAAAAGCTCGTAAATGCAGATGTCGAGTTTATTTGTTAAGTGTTGCATCTTCAAAATCTAGTTGATAAGGGAAATAGTTGTTTGATGTTTGAAAATATACGATATTAAAGAATTAATTTAAAATACTTTCTTTGAAATTTTTACCACAGGCAATATATTTTATACTTAAGTATTTATCAATACTGGACAACACAATGATTTATATTACTACTTTTACTATCTAATTACCAGTACATTTGATTGAATATATTTCTTCCTGCTTAGTTTAAAAACATATAATGCACCTAAGAACCGCCTTGAATTTATCATGGGGTATGAGCAAAGTTTATTGTTGAAGGCGTCATGGTGACTTCAAGATGTAGAACAACGATAAAAGTTTTGTTTCATTGCTTGCCTTTACGATGTATTTGTAGTTTGCCGCACTTGCATTTACTAAATATCCCTTCAGTGTAAATGAATTTTGGTTCAGTCACAACTACAGCGGAAAATACGTTAAATATACTCATTTCAATCGTTAACATCAGTTGAACCTGGCAAATTATTATTTATAAAATTAAAGACCTTTATCTTCAGAACGAGAAAAATGAAATTTCTCAGTAGTAAGAGAGGCACCGGGCACTAATCATTTGCAGGACCAGATAGATACACTCCTAAATGATGAATAAAAGGATATGGAGTAAATACACATGAGACAAAGTCTCTACAAATACATGGTATAAACAAGCAAAGAAACAACGCTTTAATGTGACCAAAAGTATTTTTTTCTATGACGTCACATGATATTACATCATCCGGAAGTGACTTCATCCGCTGTAAAATATAAAAATACTGATTCAATTTAGCATAAACTTCCTTAGTAAATAACACATATTTAAAATTACAAAATACCGAAGTAACTGTTAATCCAGTTTCTGCACATGCGCATTTCGAAAACTCATGTCTCCTCAGTGCAGACCAAATCACAACATTTGGAAATCCATATACCAAAATATGTGTAAAAGCTGATGGACAAAAAATTAAATTACCAATAGGGTCTATGAAGTAAAGCAAAAATCGGCGAAGGATAGAGCTATGAAAACGGAGATACTCCTCAGTTTTGAACAAAATATTGTTGAGCTTATATATTGCAAATTTCAAATTAAAATCAGTTTTCGGACAAGCACCGAAATACTGGCTTCTGGGTTGGTGAAAATCTTCGGGGACTAATAGTCTACTAGCAGAGGCATCGACCCAGTGGTGACAAATACCAAAATACCAAAAGTTACTGTTAATCCAGTTGATGCACATGTCGTGTCTCACCACTGCAGACCAAATAAAAACATTTGGAAATCCATATTCCGAAATGTGTGTAAAATCTGGTAAAGAACTTACCCATAGGATCTAAATAGTTAAGCCAAAATTAGCAAAGGACAGAGCTATGCAAGAGGATGTCACTCCTTAGTTTTGAACAAAATTTTGTTGAGCTTAGATTTTGCAAATTTCGAAATAAAATCGGTTTTCGGACCAGCAGCGTAATACTGGCTATTGGGTTTATGAATAACCTCGGGGACAAAAAAGTCCACCAGCAGAGGCATCGGCCCAGTGGTTACAAATAACAAAATACCGAAGTTACTGTTAATCAAACTTCGTAATGAAGTGGCGCGTGTATAAATTTGGTAGTATCTTTTAACAAACCTTCATGGAAAATTCAACCAACTTCAACTTGGATATAAGAAAGACCTGGTTCCCGGCTGTGAACAACACTAGGATACTTCCCTTTTGAGTTTTACATCTTTTAATGCCTCGAAAATTTGACCAAATCATAAAAATTTTGGCTCAACATAGTCTTAACAATATAACTTTCAATTTACTAAGATTCAACTGTCAATAATTTGAATATTAACAGTAAAAACACTTCTCTGGAACCAAATTGTCTCCAACATATGTGTCCGGGTGGTTTCAAAATTAGTGGTGTTATACATGTACCTATAAGTTGAAGCGATTAATGATTGCTTCATTTTTTGTTATCAAACAGGTAGTTATGTACAAAAGTTTTTTTGTATAAATTTCAGAAATGCCCATCGTAAAATATATACCTCGAAAATCTCAGTATTATCCAATCATACACCTTGAAAATCTCAGTATTTAAGGATGTAACGACCAACTGCATAAGAATTTAGTATGAAATATGTTCTGTTTTACATATGTTATGTAGCCCTAAGTTAACAGCCCATATCACGATACTCAGGCTGATATGGTTATATCAGCCTTGGTATAGTGATACTATTTTTATCGGAAGTATGTAATAAACAACTTAAAACTTAAAAAATGAGAAATTCGGAATCGTAGCCAAGCTGATATGACAATCGTAAAAAATATTATATGTTATGTCATCTTCATTTATTAAATTGCCTTGAAATGCCGTGAAGGGAAATATATTTCATTATTACTTTCTTATATTTTTAAACTCCTATGATTTGTTAAATTGTGGTCACATGATTTTGTATATTTCTTAGAGTTGTCGATAAATTGAAGAATTGATTTTACGTATTGACCTCTGCTAAAAATAGATAAGTAATTATATAATAAGGGATAAAACACGAATTGACTTTATGAATTGTCTTTACATATTGACCTCGCACTAATAATAGATCTTCACAATTTTTTTTTAATTAACTGAAAAGTTTCTTAAATATGATGAATTTGTCTATTTTTGATATACAGAACAGACATATTTTTTGTTCCATTACTAGAAAAGTAAATACAAATGCAAATAATAACTAACAGAAAATCAACAAACATCATATAAAATTTGGATTTAATAATGTATCTGAAAAAATGGAAAATAATAAAACTATTATAGCCTATTAAATTCGGTCAATAGAGAAATTTATTGACATGAGAAAGGCATATTGACACTTAGACTACGTCCTCGGTCAATATACCTTTCTCATGTCAATAGATTTCTGCATTGACCTCATGAATAGGTTATAATTGTATATTATCAAGATGTCAATTAAGAGTTCATTTATTAGGGTATGATAGGTCCAATGAATGGAGACAATTATCAAAAGTCAAAGATAGTTAAAACATCTAAATTGCGTTACATGTGTATCTTAATGATTATTTCAACACAGACACTTTTTGAGATATATGTACTTTGTGGTACAATGATCATTTTGTTTCGAAGCCGTGCAATCATTACAGGATAATATTTTGACAATATGCTATATTTATGTTTTGAAAGTTAAGTATTGACTGATATTACGATTAAAATAAGTGTTTATTAAGCCATTTTCTGTAACCTTTTCAACATCATCATTGATTATAGTTATATAACTTTGTAATTTAATCAAAGTGCATGTTTTGATATATTTTAGATAAATTGTCACAAATGAAGATAATGGCCTATTACACACTTGTAATGCTATTGATTTTTACCAAACCATGTTTGTAAGTTATGCCTTAACGTATTTCATGTTGCGAAGTAAATGCAATCTTGTTAAAGTAAATTTTGGTTTTAAAAGGGGTCATTTTGACAATTTATGTCTCTTAATTGCAGATAAAAATCAAGCATATGGAACACCAACATTCAAAACATATGAGAAAACAGAGAAAGAGAACAAATATTAAAAGGAACAAGATAAAACCACCAGCTAGTGACAAAGTTTGATCGATCTAAAGTGTTTAATTAAAACTAACAAACTTACAAAAAATTACGGCAATAACTACATGTCAGTGTTCTTGCCATATGAAAGGTGTCATATAAAAAGTCTTTGCCGATTGAAAAATGTCGAATTAGGTTATAAATCCTCATTTAAAAAAGCAATTTAAAAGGAAAAGTATGTTTCCGCGAAAACAAATGTGCATTAAAATTGATTTTCTTATTGATGATATATTTGCCACATTTTGCGATGCTATTTATCAACGAGTTGGTATACCAATGGCCACGAATTGTGCTCCACTACTCGCAAACTTATTATATTCATAAGAAACTGAATTTCTCCAGGGAATAGTAAAAGTTCATCGCGATGTTTTTTCCATTAATAACACATTTTTTTACTTGCTCGATCCCATTTGTATATCCTCCAGAACTAACGATAAAGGAAACAACAGAAACCACAAGTCTACATTTTACATTTCGAGTTTTTCGAAAATGGTCATCTCAATACTTAAATTGAAGACAAACTGGACAAGTTTACTTTCAAAATTATAGATTTCTCTAACATGGACAGTAATTTTCCAACTTCTCCTGCTTACGGAGAGTATGTTTACAATTAATTCGTTACCAAAGAGCTTACACAAATAAAAAAAAAAAACAACTTTTTTTCATTAGACATAGATATCTTGATAGTAACCTTATTAATCAATGCTTCAAAAAATTTGTCTCATACGATTATGAAAAGGTTCCTTAATAAATATCAATCTTTTTGTGGAAAAATTTGGAGTTTCGGTCCCATCTGTGATTCAAGGTTCATTTTTTTACTTAATACTGTCTTGAATGAACATTGCTTTTTCTTGTCTACCGCCTTTAAAAAGCAATTGTTGTTGATTCGCAACTGGGCACTACCGCACTCGAACAGGAGATTCGGCGTTCAATAAAACTTGTTTAACCCACCATTTAATTTGAAATATGTATACCTAGTCAGGATCATTGCGGTCTATAATTTTCCGGTGAATTTCCACCTTTTTTGTCTATGTACCACTTGGACTTTTGCTCTTGACAATTCTGTTACTACTATAAAAACTTTATTTTCTTGGTGAATACAGTACCTGAGTTTGTTTTAAATTTTATCTCGATTCAGAATGCAACATGATATTTTAAAATTATAATAGATAATGATATTTACTTATTGATAAATAAAAATTCCGAGGCACCATATCATTTAGTTCTGTTTGTTTTAAAATATCGACCGATTGCAGCGAACAATTAACAAATAGGCAATGCACGAAAATAGAAAAGATGAAATACCGATTTCAGAAATTATCATATTTATAACGTGAGAAATATTGGATTTTTTCTATATTTTATGTAGTAATGGTTGCAAGTGTAATGGAAAAGATATTCAGGAAAGGAGTAAAGGTATTGTTCACACACAAGGTTCGGACCAGTGACAAGTTTTAAAATAATTGCTAACATTTAGTGGCAGTCATCAAATCAATCTCGGTGCAATTGAAACAGTTTAACAAACTTATTCACAATTAAAGAAAATTATGAAAAAGAAGGGAAGCGGGGAATGTGTTAAAGAGACAACGACCCAAAGGGGAGCAATAACAACTCAAAGCCACCATAACCGCAATTAAAGAAAATTATTTTACATTTCAGATCCCAGAAATGGTTTAATTTGACTGAAATGTATAGAACTATACCTTTGTTCAATGGTGAGATTTAATTTATATGAATCGTTATTTTTTTCGTTAGATAATTTATTGATTGCAATTTGCTTGACATATTACTAGAAAATAAACACTAAACCCACTAAAATTTAATCAACAATATTGATGACACCAGTGTGTACATACGAAATCGCTGTAGTTTACATAAGAAACTAAAAAAGTCGCTTTATTGCAAAAATCAGGTGACATAGAAAACAAGACAAAACAGAGAATCAACTGCACGAGAGAAAAAAATACCCCCCAAAAATCGGAAATAAGACGAAAAAAACGTTAAAAACTAAAGCATTAACAGTGTGAACTCCATTAAAACCTGATAGTGAGTTCAAGTGCTCCGGAAGTGTGAGCATGTTCTGTCACAATATAGTTCACAATTATTATTCTGAAGAAAAAAACAGTTTTAGCATAACTTGTACGTGTAATAGCCTTTAATTATGCAGTAACAGATATTTAGTTTTTTTTTTCTTTTTTTAAAGGGACAAGTGTAAACGTCTCGGTACAGCTGGAATTAGATCAAGTTGTTGCCAAAGCTGCAATGATGGTAATAGATGTACTATCAAAGAAGAACCTTTAAAGCACCATGTATCCTCAGTAAAAATGGGTCATGTATGAAAAAACCAGGACAAAAAAAATATAAATTTTACAAATTTAGTCATCAGAACTACATGAATAAAAAAAATAAAAAAAATAAAAGTTATAAATGATAAATCATTCAGCCATATCAACATTACGGTATGCCATAGTGTTACGGTATGCTTTACTTTTTCGTCGACCAATTATGTGAACCTGTCTTAAGATGAAGCTGTTAACAGTAATGTCAACACATGATATTTACTTACTAGATGTATTATATGTATGGAAAAATATTATTTGGGATTTAAAACGAGTGAATAATTTTAACTAAAGAAACAAGTTCGACATATGATGCATGCTTTTGTTCTACCATTTCTCAGAGAGAGATACAGGGCTGTTTTTGGTCACCAAGCACGATATGAATAGTTAAAAAATAGTTAAAAGAATGTCACAAAATTGATACTTTCGTAAAGTGTGACATTTACTGCACTGCCAGAACAAATTTTGTGGCTATCATTATTATAATTTTTTCACGAGATGCTTATTCTTCTCCTTATACTAACTTGGTTTAACCCAACATTTGAAATATAAAATGCGCGTACAAAGTCGGGAATATGACGGCTTCTATTGAATGCTCTGTTAAGTGTTGTGTGCCCTCAAAATTGTCAGATGTCCAATGGATTTTCCTTACTGGTTTCTACCTCAAATTGCTTCTGACGTTTGTTGTCTCTTATATTTCCTACGTGACTAAATTTCTTTAAGACTCGTAAAAGATAATAAAACATGCTAGACCTTTCAATTTCACTTATAGATACATGTGAACATGTAATAATGATATTTTATTAACATTATCTCATCGATATATCAACCAGAATTAGAGATAAAGGAAACGACTGGAACCACTATATCTACATCTGTTTGGACTAGCCCTCAAACTTTGCGAACAACGTCATCTCAGTATTTAAATTTATGATAAAAAGGGACGATTTGTACTTTTCTCCTGCTTACAGAATATATATTTCACGAATAAGTCGTTACAAAAGAGCAGGCATAAATTAAAGAAACTTTCTCATTAGACATCGTTATCCTCTTGACCGTCAGTATTAATAAAGGTTTAAATAAACTCCATCTCATATATTTATTAAAAATGTCTTTGATATATTTAAGTTTCAATCGAATCTGAGATTCAAGATTCATTTTTTACTTAGTACTGCGGTGAAAATTTGTTTTCACTGTCTACGATTTTTCAAAAGCAAATTATTGTTGAGTTTTTACCGGAAAATACCGCAGGACATCGTAGGAATAACTAAATACCGAAGTTACTGTGAATTTAAATTCTGCATATGCGCATTTCGACAACTTATGTCTCTTCATGTTTTCATGAAAATGTTTTCAGGAAATGTTTTCATTGATGTTTTTCTTTTCTTCTTTAGAATGTAGAACTCACGTACTTTTTCAACATTAGATGGCATGATTACAGACTAATAAATACAAACAACTCTAATCCTGGGAACAATTTCTTCACACTTTATGGAACAGACCAAGACCTAAAATTTGTTTGGAGACCAGATATTTATATGGTAAATGAAATTCCAAAAGGGATTTTAGATTTTAAACCGACAGATTACATTCGAATTTACAAAAACGGAACTCTAACCATGTCTAGAAGGTACAATGAGAATAATAAACCGATATTTAATTATATGCAGTAAATAACCACAGAGAATGTGCAAAATATCAACAAATATTACCCGGGTTGAATAATAAACAGTATATTTTGTTAAGCTGTACACGTGTTTCAATGACTTACTGCTCAACAGTAGCATTTGAATCAAATAAAATGGAAAGCAATAATCTAAACCTAGTCAGAAAGGAGTATTTATTAACAAAATCTATTTGAGAATTTTGATTGTAGGTTACAATTCAAATATATCTGAAAACTTAGATCTCCATAATACTGAAAATCTTGCGATCGATCGCTTGTTACCAACAAATGCCATAAAAAATAGCACATAACTTTCATTACTGAATTTTGTTAGGTAGACGGAAAAGAGAATTTTTCATTATGGGTTTTATTCCGATAAAATAAGGAATGGAGAGGAAATTCCCACACAGCATATAATTGTTCTAAAATCAGGGATATAGAATACTAAGAATGACAAAACTGAGGGCATTTATGGCGAAGAGACCATAGAAGAGTAAAAATATACAATGTTAAATCCACAGTTACAATGAGTTTTGAAAAAGGTCTCAACTATGAATCCGAAACTATTCCTCGACCTCAACGGACGAAAAATTGAAATCATATGAAAACAAACAGGAATGTATGGTAATAGTGCTTAAAGGAGACTTATATTTATATCTGAGTATGTGCACGTACAGAAACCAACCTGATTAAAAATGTTATATAGCCTCAAATTACATTAATTTCAAAATTATTAGCTTGAATTGCATGTATATTCATTTCAAAATTCAATTAAAGTCAGGCCTGTTCAGGAATTTATTGTTTGTTTGCTAATTTTTGTTCAGATCTCTAAAGACTTTTATATTTCAATAATTCTACATTTTTTAGACACGTGGTGACATTTTACTGCAGAATAAGAATATTCAAGGTTCCAATGACACATGAAACATGTGTTCTCAGATTTCAGAGTCGTAAGTGCTTACCATTTTATTATTTGTTATTCTTATTATTCTAACATTCCGTAGTCTTACCATAATAAATATGTAGGGTAAATGGCAAGGAGACAACATCCCGCCTTCATGATAAATTGACCGGGAAAAAAAGCATGATTTATGAAGTGCGGTTGTAAGAAACACTACATAATCATTCATTTAAAAAAAAATTAAGCCCCAAACTTTTACAACAATATTACAGATTTCATACATTGATAAACACATTTAAGAAGATTTATTACTAAGGGCATTTCTCACCCTCGTTTTTACGGAAATGTTAAAAAATGTCAAAAAATGAAAAAAAAAATCAAGAAAAACTGACGTAACGTCAATTGTTCACGTAATAGGGATATTGACCGGATATTCTTCATGATTCCGTTAAATTGGTTTTGAGATCCAATGACCTGGAGATTTTACAATTATACTGGTCTCTCACTGATACTGCCGTTGTCTACTGAAATCCATGATGATTCTTTACCAAACCCTTTGGGAAGTTTTGAATTTGATTATTATTCCGTTGTGCGACAGTGTTTTACGGACTACGCTCCTTGAGCTAGCCGGCAGTTTAGCGCCGAGCAGCCCTTCACCCATCTTTCTAAATTACGCTTTGTCTTGTTCTTTTCTTTTCAAGATTGTGGTGTTGGGGTTACTGGTGGATCGGTTTTGGGTTTTACAATGTATTTGTATATTTATTATACTATATGGAAACGGGATAGAGAAAGATGAGGTTTTGGTACCCATAAACCCGTTTAACCCTACCGCTATTTGATGCTAGTGCAGGTACAAAGTCCGGCTATCCCCATTTCCTATTGTTAACTAAGTTTGTCTTTTGTCATTTTATTGTTTTTCTTGTGCAGTTGCCTGGTTGATTGTGACATTTGATTGTTATGTTCGGCCATTCTAAGTGTTTCCTGTTATTTTTCTTTCATTAATTCTACAAATTTAAGGTAAATAGGCAGATATTATCATTTCATAAAAAAAAATAATTCATAACAAGGTTTTAAATAGCAAGGAAATTGCAAATATGTACCAGTATTATTATTTTACACTTTTCTTTTTATATTGTATTGGGTAAATACATTTTTCAAATGCATACCGAAGCAAGAGCCAAAAGGGGGATTAAATTTCAACGAAACAAACCTAATAAATATATTCAGTTATCGTTTGTCTTACAAAAGTTTAAATAAATTATCAGAATATCAAAAAATGTATTATATATCTATAACTATAAGCAATGACTAGTAGATATAGCGTAAATGCACATGAAACAAAGTCTCTACAAATACAAGGTAAACTAAGCAATGAAACCACGCTTTTATTGTTGTTCACCCATAAGTTCAAAATTTTCTGGTATATTCATAATGTATAATTTCTAGGGGATGGAGTTTACCTCTTCCTTTTGTTTGAAACTAATTAGTATCTCTCTCGTGAATAGCTCTATCCATAGCTGAATTTTAGCTTTTCTATTTAGATCTTTTCGGTTATTTGTTCTCGTCAGCTTTCTCGAATTTTTCGGTTATGGACTTCCTTATGTTTTTGTTGCACTGATGAAACATGAGTTTTAGAAATGTGCTTATGCAAAACATAAATCAATAGTAACTTCGGTATTTTATTATTTATGTACCGAAAGAGGGTGTCTTTTTTTTTAACACATCTCAGTAATAAACAGGGTCATTATTGTGTTCCTGCTGTTAGAAGGTAGAAATAATCTAGAAGTAGTTAGCAATAAACAACAAAATTTGGCTCAGATTAACTAAAGACAGGGTATATTTTAAACAGAATAAATGTACAGCATATAATCAAGAACCTATGTTATGAAGTCCACTACTATTTCTAAAAATAAATAATCCATATAGTCCTCACTAAATGAATAATTCACAATAGCAGATGTCGATTTCCAATACGAAAGATGTGCGTAATAATCCTATAAAACTAATTTAAGTGACTGGTTAAACCTTTTTTCTGCTACCTTCAATTTATACATTCAAGTTTGCAAGAAAAAGTTTGCAAGAAACATCTTTCAGTAGAATAAACTATGGAAGGGTATTGAGTAAATGCACATGAGACAAAGTCTCTACAAATACATGGTAGAATCAAGCAAATGAACAACGCTTTTATTGTTATTCTTCATTTTGAAGTCACCATGAGGCCTTCAACAATTAGCTTTGCTCATACTTCAAGGTAAGTTCAAGACGGTAAGTTCAAGGTAAGTTCAACAATTAGCTTTGCTCATACTTCAAGGTAAGTTCAAGACGGTAAGTTCAAGGTAAGTTCAAAACCTAGCACCGGTTTGAGCGGAATTCTTTGCTTAATGTCGATCAACGCTACATCCTTGTTTTTTCACTTTTCAACTATAAATCTTTTTTTTTTTACAAATTAAATTTTCTGGAAAATTCTAATATGTAATTACCCAATTACCACTGCAAACAAATTTCACAACTAAACCAAACAAATTAAATAATATTAAGGCCTAATTTTAGATATTTATTAAAATTGTGAATTTCCTATGTTTGGGTTCTAGTGCTGCTGATGAAAAATTAATTTCCGAAATGGCCATAAAGCTCATTAAAATTAATTGCAGCTGGAGTAGACATATGTTTCACTGTGAACCAAAAAAGTACTGTCCATACCAGGGACAGTGATTTTTGTACTGCCATGCACCGACACTTACTGTTCAAAATCTATAAACTACTGTCCAGAACTGTGCCAATCCGGAACAGTCATCAACAGTAATACCCTAGTACTGTGAACTGTAACAATGACAGTCTTTACAACTACTGCCATGCAATGTCCCTGATTGCTACAGTATATGTCAGTTAATGACAGTATTTTGTATTACTGTTATGCACTGTCCTTATTTGTAACAGTTCATTACAGATCACCACAGTATTTGAAATAAATGTGTTGCACTGTGGTGGATTGTGACAGTATATAGCAGTTAATTACAGTAATTTTCTACCGCAAATGTACATGTTATCTCAATTTTATTTATAAAAAATCTGAAATTTTAAAATAAATTATTTTTCAACATTTAAATGAAATAGTGTTTATGGAAATCTGAATTTCTATATTCAATAAAAAAAAGGCAAAAAACTTTTTATTTCACTAACACAGCTACTTACATTTATTTTCACATTATCATACAGAAATACAGACCTAAGGGAGTCTTTTTGATGCTTTTGTTATTTAGTGACAGCCTGTTTACTGCAACATGAAACTGGATATTTTTGTAAAATGGTTCGTACAGTTGACATTATAAAAATATACAGAGTTTAACGAGTTTAACCCCGCCACAATTTTTGCGCCTGTCCCAAGGCAGGAATATGTTGGGGATTGACTTGTCCATGTCTTCTTATGAAATTTTAGTTTCTTGACATTTTGGTTATTGGATGTGGTTTGTTTCCATTGATTTATCCACTTTTGTACCCTTTTGCACCATTTAGGGCTTGTTATATGGTTTGAGGTTCCTCACTGTGTTGAAGACCGTACTGTGACCCCAGATGCTTTGTTTTGGGTCGTTTTAACCTAGATATGGGATGTTGTCTCCTTGACATATACCCCATTTCTTTTCTTTTTCATAGATATCAATAAACAATGGAAAATAAGACTTACGTTTTACCCTAGATATGGGATGTTGTCTCCTTGACATTTACCTCGTTTCCTTTCTTTTTCATAGATATCAATAAACAATGGTTAATAAGACTTCTACCACTAATTTATCCATCCATTTAACCAGCGCGTTCACCTGTATTAAAGAGTTAGTTATCAAATACTGTGAAAAAACCTATCAAAATTCTGGTGTAAATTACTTTTGGAGTGTAAAAAATTCCATTGAAGTTTTAGATAAATTACAATCAATAAAAAGACCAGTTTCGTCTATTGACAGTTATGATTTTTCTACACTTTATACAACCCTTCCACATAAATTGATTAAATCAAAATTGGGACAACTTATTAAATGGTCTTTCAAATTTTCTGGTCTACAATTCATTTGTTGTAATAAAAAGCAAGGATTCTTCTCTAATATCATTTACAATAATCATAGTTCCTGGACTTGTGATGACATGATTAAGGCACTGAATTTTTTGCTGGACAATATTTTTGTTCGTTTTGGCAACATCGTTTATCGACAGGTCATTGGAATTCCCATGGGTACCAACTGTGCACCTCTCATTGCAGATATTTTTCTGTTCTGTTACGAACGGGACTTTATGAAAAAAACTACAGAATGGAACCGTACAAAACAGTGATCAACTTATTTCAATTTTCAACGATAACAGCTGGTACATCGACGATATCCTTACTATTGACAATCCCCAGTTTTTAGACTATGTCGACCTAATATACCCGCAAGAACTGAAACTTAATAAAGCAAACGATGATTCTAAATACTGCCCATTTCTTGATCTTACTATCATCATTGACTCTGGCAAAATTAAAACTAAAATTTATGATAAAAGGGATGATTTTGATTTCACAATTACTAATTTCCCTTGTCTTGATGGCGACGTTCCTGTAGCTCCAGCATACGGGTGTATATATCACAACTAGTACGATTCGCACGCGTCTGTTCTCTCTTGACGACTTTAATGAGCGTAACCTTACTATCACATCCAAACTATTACAACAAGGTTACAGATTTCATAAATTGATTAACACCTTTAAGAAGTTTTATAGAAGATATGAAGATTTGATTTCTAAATATGGTGTGACTCGCAAACAGCTTATTACTAAGGGCATTTGTACCCTCGATTTTATGGAAATGTTGTTAAAAAATGTCAAAAACTGATGAAAAATCCAGAAAAACTGGGACGTAACTTACATTCTTTACGTAATAGGGGATATTGACAGGATATTCTTCAGGATTCCGTTAAATTGGCTTTGGGATCCAATGACCTGAAGATATTACAGGTATACTGGCCTCTCACTGATACTGCCGATGTCTGCTGTAATCTATGATAATTCTTTACCAAACCCTTCGGGGAGTTTTGAGTTTGATCTTTATTCCGTGTGCGGCAGTGTTTTACCAGCAGACTAGGCTCCTTGAGATAGCCGGCAGTTTAGCGGCGAGCACTCCTCGACCCATCTTTTTAAATTACGTTTTTTCTTTTTCTTTCCTTCTCAAGATTGTGGTCTTGGAGTTAGTAGTCTACCTGTATTGGGTTTTATTTGTATGTTTTATTATACTATAGGGAAACGGGATAGAGAAAGGGGAGGTTTGGGTACCCATAAACCGGTTTAACCCTACCGCTAGCTCTTGTGAGTGCCGATACCAAGTCTGGCCATCCCGAGTTCCTATCGTTGTCCATGTTTGTCTTTTGTCATTTTATT
>MJUU01042299.1:9717-37327 GCA_002080025.1 Modiolus philippinarum
TGACCTACATTTCATGCTTCAATGACTCAGGTTAAAGTTTGCGTTAAGGTTCATATCTGAGAATCTACATGTGGCACATCAATCATCTTTGGTCAGTGGATGCGCCTGGGAGAGTGATGCTGATTTAGACGATAATTGGGTCACTCTGACCTACATTTTATGCTTCAGTGTATCTGGTTAAAGTCTGTGTTAAGGTTCATATCTGAGAAACTACATGTGGCACATCAGTCATCTTTGGTCAGTAGATGCGTCTTGGAGAGTGATGCTACTTCGGATGATGATTTGATCACTCATTTCATGCTTCAATGACTCTGGTTAAAGTTTGCATTAATGTTCATGTATGAGATACCCTATGTGTTACATCAATCATCTGTGGTCAGTGGATGCGTCTTGAGAGTCTTGCAGCTTCAGATGATAATTGGGTCACTTTGACCTACATTTTACACTTGACTGACTTTTGTTTAAGTTTCTATTAATGTTTATATCTGAGATACTACACGTTACACATAATGATCTTACTGTTAAGTGGATGTACCTTCTACATTCATCTTTACATCTTTCATTGGCTTTAGATTATATAAGGGTTATTATTTCTTAACAGCGGGCGAGGGGATTAGCTGTCGTTTGCGACTGCTCCCACTTCTAGTTATAATTAGAGCTAAAATTGTGTTGCATCTTGTGACATTGTACTTGATGTAATACAAGCTGAGAATTTAATTCTTGAAAACAAATTACTGATAGTATACAAAATGTGTATATGTTCCAGTCTATACAGGTATTTGGACCATACTCATACGGTCCGGACCGTATGCGTATTTTGAAAAAGTATGTGTACGGTCGGACCATACAAGTATGGTCAGCTCGTACGCGTATGGTCGGGGTTATATAATGCAAATCTTAATGATACAGTGTATTATATATTTTAACAAAAGCAGAGATGTTAATCCGCATAAAGAGTTTGGCTCACCCTGACCTGAATTTTCTTCAGTGTATGCTGAAAATGACTTGAGAAGACAAACAAATTCTTATTAGGGTAATTTACTGACGAAATCGTCGAATCAGTTGAAAACAAATAAAAAAGCTAGCGGAGAAAATAGGAAATGTTTTGAAACTAGGAAAAGGTGCATCTGTCAGTTTTCAGCAGAAATCAGAAAAAAAGAAGTTTTTCTTGATAAAATTCCCAGCAGTTCGGCATGAACAGAGAAAGGTGTGAACCTGTAAAAGGGGTTACAGTTTTTATTTTGTCACTGCAACCAAATATTTTAATGAAACTTTTTCTCTTAAAACCAGACCCTATCAAGCAAAACAAATGTCTTGACATAGGTTTCGTCTCTTTAGATAAATTCACAATATGTGCAGTAAATGTAAGTAGTGGACTTTTCATTATATGCTGATTTAACATTTACATGTATTTAATTTAAACATATTCACATGAAAGAATTTCTTGAAATACCCATACAGTCAGGTTACCGAAATGGTCCGGATCCAGACTGTATGAGTACATGCATACGGTCGGACGTACACGTATGGTTGGACCGTATGCGTACATATATATCTGGTCTGGAACATATGTATGTTGGTCATTGTTTTCTTATACCATCTATTTATAAATAAAATGAACATATAGAAACATGATATTATGCTATATATATATATATATTGTATTGTATTGTTTTGTGCATTCAAAAGCAGAGATATATCATATACTAAGATAATTTTTATTTATTTTTATTTTTCTTCTTTAAGCTGAAAAAGGAGTTTGGTTCTACTGTTTTGCCACCATTTCCACCCAAACGACTTTTTGGTTTGACACCAGAAAAATTAGAAGAAAGAAGACTTATGCTTGAAAGACATATTCAAATTAGTAAGTTTAACTTACATGTAGCAAAATGATTGTGTGTCAGGGTAGCAAAGTAATATTTATCCCCGCACTTTCGAAGAAAGTTCGGGGATATTGTAATGCCCTCCGTCTGTCCGTCCGTCCGTCCGTCCGTCCGTCCGTCNTCCTGAAAGTCTCAAAGACCACTTATTTTTTGGAATTCTACTTAGCAACCATATATCCTAGAATTCTTTTAGTAACAATAATGACTATCAATAGGTAGATTTCAAAGATAATGAAAAAATTATGCCAAGGGTGTATAACAACTGTTTTCTGTGTCAAACAGGGAGTGCGGGGATAGCTGTCGTTTCCGACAACATCTAGTTTTTATTGATAAGCCATCTAGGCTCCTGCAAAACAGATTTCCTTTATATACATGTGTATCAGATTTTCTTAGGGTTGCAAGTCTTTGAAGGACGTATAAGTGTCAGTATTCAGAAACATTCAATATCCTCGGGTTTTATCCATTAAAACAAGGTTAAATATTTTTGTACATTTATCTTATTTTTGTGGTCATTGGTCAGTTTAAAATGCAAAAATAGACAATGTACAAAATTTTATCAACTTCCAATTATAGTATCATACATTTTGAGGCATATAGACAATTAATGGTAAATAAACAAAAATTGTAGAGAGAGCCATTTCCCGCCAAAAATTTTGATGTTTTATATGAAAAAGAAAGGAAATGGGATAAATGTCAAGGAGACAGCATCCCATATCCAGGTTAAAACGACCCAAAACAAAACATCAAGGGGTCACCGTACAGTCTTCAACACAGTGAGGAACCTCACACCATATAGCAAGCCCTAAATGGCCCCAAAAGGGTTAAAAAGTGGATAAATCAATGGAAGCAAACTACATCCAATAACCCAAATATCAAGAAACTAAAATATTATAAGAAGACATGGACAAGTCAATCATCAACATATTCCTGACTTGGGACAGGCGCAAAAATTGGTTAAACTCGTTTTCTTGGATCCAAACCCTCCCCCCATGTGTGGTAAATGGCTAAAAAATAAATACACAAAAAGACTCACAGTAAAAATCAAACTAAAAAAAAGTCCAACTTATCAAGATGAGTACCCTTACAATGAAGGACATAAAACATGAAGACAATATACACAGGTACTGTCCGACAAATGCTCGTAGTTACTGACAGCTAGCCAAGGACATAATTTCCATTGACTATGATATCAAGCCTTCTTACATATGAAACTTCAATGGAAATACTTCTAAATAGATTTGGTATAACAACATCATCAATTATGAAAGAAGAGCATGATATTGTGCAATGCCAAATACTGCCAATATGAAAATTTTTTTAAATTTAGTTATGGTGTAAAGCATTTAGGAGATGATCAATATTTTTGCCAACCAAAACCAGAAGTAACGATTTAACAACAATGCTGTATTTATATCCTTTATGAATAAGTTTGTTCAACAGATTAATAAGTTTTGAAGGACAATTTTTGAATTTATGCGCTTTGTAAATGATATTGCCATAGAAGTTTGGAAGTGAAATGCCCTGATGTATAAGAGCCCTGCATGTAGAACCAAATTTTCTTAATAAGTCAATGTATCTATAATAAAATTTAGAGAATGTTTTTATCAATTTATGATATCTAAACCCTTGATGCAGAAGTTTTTCAGTGAGACAAAGATTTCGCTCGTTGAAGTCAGAAACATCACTACATACCGTATAACTGAAAATTTTTGCGGTAATCTAATTTTCGCGTTATTTCGCGATCACCAGAAGACCGCAAAGATTAAATTCGCAAAAAATAAAATAAAATTATTGCCATTGAAAAGATTGTCTGCAATTACCTTAAAAACAATACAAACAAGGACACTGTTAATAAATGCCTCAGTAAATATTGAATATAAATAAAGCTGTGCACAGATATGTCAAGTGTGTCATGGTTAGTTTGTTTTAAAGATAAAGTTCAAAATGGCTTTGCAATTAGGCTAATTTTCCCTGTTAATTACATGTACGTAAATTTAGAGCAGTTTGATATCAAAACTCCAATTAATTACCCTTGATCTCTTTTCTTTTGTTTACCGATATATTGAGTGACAGTTGTGATAAGAAGATCAGACCATGTTTTGAGTGATTTACAAGTTAAATAATTATATGTCACCTGCAATTATTGACTAGGTTAACGGTAATTCAAACTTAACCTGTTATTTCAATTAAAATGAAAGCTTGGCAAAACATGCAATAAAAATATCACATATTTCGATACCCCTTTATTGTCTCGCCTGGGATGAATGTCGCGAAGGCGAGACATAGGGATCATAGATTCCGTCGTCAGTGACGGCATCGTAAACATTTGGTTAACCCAAATGTTAAACTTTTTTTGAACTTCAATAACTGTCTCAAATCATATTCAATATCAATGAAATTTTGACACAATATTCAGTACAAATTCATTGTTGTATTCCAAGTTTAGTTTTTGAAAAAAATAATTCCAATTTTTCCATATTTTTCCATTAGTTGGACTTAGTTTTTTTTCGATGAAATTTTTTTGTTTGCACCATATCTCAGCACCTACATGCCATAGACTGATGATTATTGGTAAGTGGTTGCATCTTCAGTATTAAAAAATATCTATACCAGAATTATGTTACCTTGACCTATGTTTTCCGCTTCAGTGAATTTGGCTAAATTTTCTAGTTAGGTCCATATATCTACAATGTTTAAACATGATTGAGAATAAGGACTTTTTGATGTATAATTGTTGCATATAATCTATAGATGCACAATAAGCTTTCGTAATTTTATTCTGGTTCCATCTTTGGTAAATTTCCTGTAAATGTCCAAGACTAACAATTTTTGAAATTTTTGCATACATTCAAATATTTTAGCCATTTCTTCATACAAGACATAATTTTGAAAGCTAAGAATTAAAATATGGTTCCAATTTTGGTAAATTTCCTGAAACTCTCAAAGACTAGCAATTTATTGGAATTCTTGTTTTCAACCATGTGTTTTGATAAATTTTAGTCAAAAAACAATATTTTCAATGGTTAGATTTCATAAAATTTGTATTTAATTTTTGGTAAATTTCCTGAAGCAGTCAAAGGCCTGTTTTTTCTTGGCAATTATATCTTGATACAGGCCAAATTAGAATGACAGTGGAGTGAGAAGGCGGAACCTTTAGGAATTATAATTTATATTGAAAAATAATTCTTAAGCTTATTTCCGTTTTACAGAACTGTTACTTAAATTAATTCATGGTAAATAGAGGCAATATTCACACATTTATTTTTTTACAGCTCGCAAGGAACTGCAAAAAATGAATTCTGCAGAAAAAAGATGCACATTTTTAAAACCCAAACTGCAAAAATTTCCGGTTATACGGTACTCGTGCATATCGAATAAGTTGTGAAATGTAGACCCCGTAAGAAGGGGCTAACGGAACATCGCTGTAGAGATAATATATATATAATATGTATATCAAAATTTCTTTCATGGATTTCCAAACATTTTTGCTTGTGTTGTTTATAAGCAAAGCTTTTCGAGACAAAAGGCAAGATTTTTCATTCTACTTACAAATTTTCTGACACTCTTACTCCATTAAAAAAGAAATACAATTAATAAAAGTTTTTGATAGCCACCTGGACCCTTATCTGTGAATTTCTAGAAGCCCAGGCCAAGTTAAGGGGCACTGGCCATGATGACTGGCGGCCATGATGACTGGCCCCAGCAAATCTGCATCCTTCTAATGTATTGCTAACGAATATCTGGATGCCATTATGTTTTTATGGAATGTGGGATGGGGTAAAATCTGTATTCATATATTTCATTCTTCTTCTGATTTCTGGTTATTTCGGATTCTCCACCGGACTTCCTGTAACCAAATCACATCCCTGAAATTGGAAAAAAAGTCTTTTATTCCAAAGGGTTCAGTTAAGGCAAGTAATCTCTTTTGCTGTCATTTTTCTGTGAGTTTATGTAGCTAGCTGCAACTATATCTCAATTAACTATATAAATATCATAAAAAGTTTAAAGACCTTTGTAGGAGTTAAACTTGATATAATTCCTATCATTATTGTAACATCTAATACATGTATATATAGTCAACATCTGATCATCATGAATAACAAAGAAGTTATTTCTCCCTCAGACGTTATTCAATTTGTGAGTGAGTCATTCACATTTACACTCCTAAAATAATTACTTTGATTCCTATAATATTTGGTATCTATTTTACAGTAAGCCAAGAACCACACATAGCAAACTCAGATGTGTTCAATGGATTTCTTCTGAAAGCACAACAGGTAAGGAGTAATCTTTTCCTTAGTATTTCTGGTATTTACTTGAGCTCTGTGATGTTAATCAGTACTACAACCTAATGTAATGCTCAATATGAAAAAGTGTATGTCAAGGAGACAACATCTCATCTCCAGGTTAAAACGACCCAAAACAAAGTTGAAGTCACCACTTCAACCTAATGTAATGCTCGAGTTGAACTCACCACTACAACCCAGGGGTTGATTTAGAAATATATCATCAACTTGCCCATTGGACAAGTCACCAATAAATATTACTCGCTCTTCCTAAAATCAACATGTCCTTCCACATTCAGAATTACAAATAAACAAAATTTCAACTTGACAAGCGTACTAGTCAGCATCAAATTTAACTTGCCTGGGGCAAGCGGGAGAGCACTTAAATCGTACCGTGCAACCAAATGTAATGCGCAAGTTGAAGTTACCACTACAACCTAATGTAATGCTCAAGTTGAAGTCACCACTACAACCTAATGTAATGCTCAAGTTGATGTCACCACTACAGACTAATGTAATGCTCAAGTTGAAGTCACATGGCAAACCTTTCAAAATTTCAACATCTTCATGTATGATATTTGTCTGTGTAAACATGTCTCTTAAGATCAATTGACTGATGACTGATGAAAAAAAATAACAGATGAAGAGAATTTTTAGTATATATTGATAAAATAAACATGAGTCCCATGCCTGTTGTATGAGATTTGACAAGTCTGCCAGGGCTAAAAAAAATTACTTGGTTACTGGGAGAGTAATTACTAACTTTCTGCACATGTAATCAATAACTATTCAGTGAGATAGGATATTATCAGTAAATTTTCACAAATAATCAATAGGGTCCAATAATTAAATTATCATTGAAAAATACAATTGGCTATCAGAATATCAACAGAAAACATCCTGTAGTGAAGAAACCTATAAGGAGGTTTTGTATTTTATAATTTATGCGTACTGGGTATATCTTATTTACATGAAACTTGTGTGACAGGACAGCCTACCTGCGTTGTAGTAGGTAGTAGATATATAGCCAGTAAAAATCGACTGAGCTAATGAAATATTTCTATAGCTCATTCGGTTAGGCGGCTGGCTGAAGTGCTAGAGGTCCCGGGTTCGATCCCCGGAGGTGACCATTGCAATTTTGCAAGGAGATTCATGCTCTCCAGTTACATTTGGCACCCAGCAAAAAACCCACGGTGGTTAGAAGCTAACCAGGGTTTGAGTGTGAGATTTGTGTGAGAGTCATACATAGCAGGTATGATGACTCTCGAGGTGGGGGAAGTGTGACAGGACAGCCTACCTGCGTTGTAGTAGGTAGTAGATATATAGCCAGTAAAAATAGACTGAGCTAATGGAATATTTCTTTAGCTCATTCGGTTAGGCGGCTTGTTGAAGTGCTAGAGGTCCCGGGTTCGATCCCCGAAGTTGACATTAGTCAATTTTGTAAGGAGATTCATGCTCTCCGGTTACACTTGCAACAAAAATGGATACCAATTTCTCTGATTTCATGCAAATTTAACCTACGGCTGACCGGTGATAAAAATATTTTTCGTCTCTTGTGAGAGACAACTCGCATGGAATTTCCCTCCAAATCTATTGGGAACATAATCTTCTGTGTTTTACATACATGTAATGTCATTAGAAAAACATTTTCTACAACTTAAACACGTTAATTACAATGTATGGAATTTCACACGTTTTGTCAAATAAATTTTCAAATGTTTAAAAACTCTGCAAGCCTCATTTTTAAACATTACATAATCAGCTTAGTTCTCGTTATAGGAACTATATTTATCCAATTTAGACCTTCTAAACATGTAGAGAACTTACTTTTCATATTTAAGATTATTCATTTATACAGCTGTCCATACTTTTATTTTTCTGTTCGGTATTTGGAATCATTTGAAATTTTGTTGGTTCCTTTTGTATTTTTCGTTTGATTAGGGAACATAAATATGTTTTAAACAGAACATATATAGGGACTGTATAGGGATACAAATGTAGATGTGTTTAATATATATAAGATGTGCATAATCTATGTAGAGAATCAGAGATTAATTGGTATCACTCAGTATTTTTTATGCCCCAGCCATTAGGCGATGGATGCATTAAGTTTTACCCTTGTCTGTATATATATATATATGTACGTCCCAAATTTTCTTCAAGGATTTTTCAGCATGTGTATGCAGGAATGATTTGATATTTGGTCTGAAGCTTTTGTATGATGAGTTGTACCATGTCTCCCCTTTTCAAGTCCAACACTCATCTACTTCCTGTTTGCCGATATATGGCAAGTGCTATCTTGCCTAATGGACACATTTTCTTTTATATTTAGGATAATAAATAATAATAGCAGATTTTCAATTTTAACATTGCAGGAGACACAGAAAGAAATGTCAGAATCAGTTTCTTTAGATGTATTTCTAATGAATGGCTATAAAATTACAGTCAAAATATTGTCGACAGACCAAACAGAGGATGTTTTAGAGGTGAGAAGAAGTCAGTGGTAGATTTTATCAAAACAAGTATAAACTATCCGCACATCTTGCCATTGTTTATTATCCTCAATTAAAAATATAGATGTATACAATTTTGGCAGTTTTATTTTCACTATTTTTGTGTTAAGGGATGAAGGGCGAAAATAAACTAACGGTAACACTAATATTTTGATGCAATTAGTTCATATAACCAATAACCTGAAATCAAGACCGTGCGAAATGAAATTTATTTTGAAAACTGGGAATTTACTGTATGAGTTTATACTTTATTTTGTTTGTTTGAATTCAACACAGAAATTTATCAATATCAAGTTTTTATTTTCACCAGCTGATTGTATTTATTACCAAAATAGATATAGTGCTCTTATGTTTTACCCTAATTAGACTATCTACAGCAAACAGTTTTTTCAGAATTTGACTGTATATATTTGTATTTGGAAGAGAATACTTACCATCTTCATCCCAGGTCAAAGTAGCATTGTTTAATAATAACGATTTTGAATTGATACTTAATATTGAAAGAGCATCAGTTAAATAACAAATTGAGCTGAAAATATTGATAGGTTATGGACATTGTTTTCAAGATATTTCACATTTTTAAAATAGTAGGAAAGACTCTCTAGGCCATTTTCCTTAGAATAACAGAGATATAATTGGTTACTTTCACAGGAAAATATACAATCTATATATTGAAATTATGCTTCCTGGCTATAAATGAGCCACTGAACCTTTGACAAACAAGAACATTGGGTGTTATAAGCCAAAACATATTACATCATAATAATAGATAAGACCCGAGAAATCAGAATAACTTATACAAACTTCTAAAACCTCAACTTACAACATAATTAATATTCAAGATGTATTTATATTAATTACAATATTTATTTTGTAGAGTGTGGCATCACAGCTGTCTTTACCAGAAGAATTTACATATTACTTTACATTATACCTGGTGAAGAAAGAAGATGATGGGGACAGTTCTAGTAAGTAAAGGGATTTACCGAGTGTAATCCTTATTTGGACAGGACATGCTTACCCTTACGGAGCACCTGATGTCACTCTCGGTTTTCATGGGAGTTCACACTATGAGTGCTTTAGTTTTCAATGTCATTTTTTTATTTCCGTGTATTGTCAATGTCTCACATCCTTGTTTTGTCTTTCCTCTGTTGCCATTTTTGCCATGTCTTGGGATTATTACTTCCTTTGTTCCTATGTATTCTACTGTCCTTGTCATGTCAAGTCTTGTGTTGTGACAGAAAATAGCAAAGAGAATAATAAAAGGGGGGGGCTTACTCTATGAAGAGGGTAATAAGTGAAGCAAGGCCAATTTAATCTAGATAAAGGTAGCGTTCCTTAATGGAATACCTCTGTTTTGTAGGTTTGTCAATTTGAAAATTAATTGCAAAGATGATTGCCAGCAACACTAAAGGTAACTGCTTCTAATTTATTGTTGACATATTTGCCATTAACTCGCCTGATTTGGACAAACTGCTTGTGAAAATCATAAGTTTTATATAGGTGAACTTTGTGTTATGTTTCATGTAGGTCTACTTTGTGCTTTGTGTTATGTATATATACTTTGTGCTGTGTTTTTATATGTGTACTTTGTGCTATGTTTTATGTATGTGTACTTTGTTTTATGTGTGTGTATGTTGGTAAAAAGCTCTACAGAGCTTATGTTGTATTGTTCATTGTGAACCAACTTTAAATAAAACTTTATGACTTATGACTTGCCTGAAGTACACCAAACAGGTTTCAATTTTAAACTTCATAATTTAGAAATTTTAATAAATTGGAAGCAGTTACCTTAAGCATGTTGGTAAAATTATGAAGAGTTTGTCTTAGTATCTTTAATTGACCTCACATTCAGGTGTGTCTTAAGCAAATAATACAACAGAAATGACAGATTTTTTTCATCATTTAGTCTCTTTTTCCTGTGATTGGAAGTAACTCCAAATGAAAGAAAAAACACAGAAAACAGATTGGTGATTTTAAACTTCAGATTTGGATTTTTGTTTTGCTTGATGTTATGTTGGTGCAAGATTTGAAAACCCTGTTCTTCTGTGAATTCTGTTTCCATAAAAATGTCAGTACCAAGTATATGATGTACGATACATCACTATTTGATGACGGAAGAATAACATGAAAGTTATACAGGCGTTGATGTAGATTGGTTTTGTGTGTGTCCATTTTGAACTTGACTGTCACCGTAATCCTTGTTTCATGTCTTTACATACATGTACTTAATTTTAAAGTTAAAATCATGTTAAGTCGAACCTGGGTGTCGAACTCGGTTGTCTCGAAAACTCGGATGTGTGGAAGTAAATTGTTGGTCCCGGCAAAGTTTAATTAATGCATTTTTACCTCTGATGACTCGAACTAGGTTGATTCGAAATCTAGGATAACTCGAGTATTATATATGGTCCCGTCAGATTTTTCAAACGCAATTTTACCTTGATATGTTGAAGTTAAAATATGCATAGAGAAAGAACAGTAGCATTCCCAATAAATTGTCTACACATCATTGTCAATAATTAATTAATAAGATTTCTGGCGTGTAAATTTCACTTGTCTGATTCTCTTGTCCAAGCGGAACTCGACCACCCTGTTCTTTGATCTTTTGTCGGAACGAATTTAAATGACCCAAGCGTAAATTAAATGGAACTGGAATAATTTGTGTTTATAAGGGACCATAATTACAGCTTAAAATTTGAAGAAAAAGCTTTTAAACTCAATGTCAAACATTCCATAATTTGTTCAGAAATTCTACAGCTAGTTTCGTTTCAACAGTTTCATTTTGAAATTTAAATTACAGTTTCATTTTGAAATTTAAATTGACACTTAACCGTTACGTAATACGCAGTGTCTGATATTTCTGTTTTGGACTTTCTGTTTGTTTTTTAAATTTTATAGTACTTTCATGCTAATATGTTTGTTTCTCAACAAAAATGCAACAGTTACACTGTACATCGGCAGGAAATGCATTTGACAAAAATAGACCTTGTTATGTTCTTGTCTGTTGTTTATCTCACAAGGAAAATATGTCCAAACCAATTCCTCGGATGTCTCGAACCTCGGATAACTCGGAACAATTTTCCATGGTCCCTTCGAATTTCGACTTATCGAGGTTCTATTGTATATTTAACCTTTGTTATGTTAATATTGTATTATATGTTTATGTATAAAGGGGAAGACCTAATAATGGTGAATGAAAGGATATGGAGTAAATGCACATGAAACAAAGTCTCTACAAATACAATGTATATGGTAAAACAAGCAAAGAATCAAAGCTTTTATACATGTAGTTGTTCTTCATCTTGAAGTCACCGTGAGGCTTTCAACAATGAGTTTTGTAAACTTGTGTCTTATTCTTTTGTTTGTTTTGTTAAACCCTAGGAGAACAATCTTGAATTAACATACATTCATGTTAAATAAACCTGTGGTAATCATTTTATTCTCAGTTCATCTATTTTCAGAGCTTATACAACTTATTAGCAATTTTACATACATGCAATAAGACATATATTGTACAGTTAGCCCTGGACTGAAAAAGTTGAAAAATGGTCTCAAATGAACCTTCATGAAAGTGCACAGCACAGTTGAGGGAAGATTTCATCCTTTTTAGTTCAGAAATTGTTGCGAAGTCATCAGGCTTATTTGAATATTATTTAACGTATATTGATGAATTATTTCAACTGTATATAAGTAAAAAACAATGAACACTATAGATATGATCAGATTGAAACAAAGATATTGATAGGACAGGTTTGTTTAAATGAAACTTTGAAAACAGAAGGGATAGCATTCAAATGAAATAAAAAGGTTTCACAAAAGGACTGGTGGTTGTTTTTGCACTGATTTGTCTCTATTGTGCGTAATACTTAAGCTTGAAGATCAACTAATTTTTAAGGTGGTTGGCCACCTTATTGCGAAGACTGGGTTCCAAAGAATGCACTACAGTTAATGCTTTTTATATAATATCCTTCAAACTGCTATAAGCTATGGCTATGTAAGCGATCAAAACAGCAAAATACCCACTAATAGCGTAGTTTTTGGTGAAACAGTTTCATAGATCTTGTTTATTGCCACATAATAACAAGGACTCTGTTGCAGCGTAATGAACATACGGTCTTCAGATAATTTGTGTAAATCAGCTGTGTGTATTTCTATTGCAGCTGAATCTTGTTGATATTATCAGTTCCATGAAAACAATCAACTAGGTGACGGTTGCTTTATGTAATGAATGATATTTTAATGTATATCTATTTTCGATATCGCTGTATAAGTATATTTATTGTCTTTCCATGCGACGAACACGCTGTCTTGTTTACAAATGTACACGCATGCGCATATTTTGGTTTTAATTGTTACTTGTCCTGTAAGTTCCTCCAACGTTGGAGCACTGCACATGACATATCAAAATATCTTATACACACACACAATTTCTCATTAAAAAATTAAAACACACCAAAACATAGCACCCGCACCCTTAAAAGCAAACAATGGCTATATTTACATAAAGCATAAAATACATTAGGAACTTTTGTTTAAAGAGCGGGAAAATTTGAACTCGAAGCAGTCATGTAGGATAATGCCGATGAGTTCCAAAAGATCTAATATGGAGGTTTACTTTCACTTTCTCGATCATTCAAGGAGAATGTAGCGTAACTAAAAACGCCGCCGTTATGAGTTGAATGGTGGTTATATATAAGAAGAATATCGTAGAAAGTACATGTATATCAGACAGTGACTGGAGATTTGGATATATTTTGAAGTGGTTGGTGAAACCGCTGGCGCTGATCATGCTGATGCCGGCCGATGCTTCAATTTTAAAGGCATCTTTCTTTCTACTAGTTAGCGCTTTCATCATGGTTACTTTGAATTCTGTTTCTGGGAGAATAAAGAAATACAACTGTGCATAGTATCTTCAATTCCTCGACCAAAGGAGTTTGGATGCAGATAAAATACTGTGCTGTTTGTCACACTAAGGTGACGACCATTTGAATTTCGGGGAGCAGGAGCTTGGGTGATTGTGTAAATAAATAATTTTATATTGGTGCCAGTGAAAATATTTTTATCCTTCTTGTCATTAAAATAAATACTTCAATTTTGAAGAATAAATTTGTGTTGCAATTGCAAATAAATGATTAGATGTGACATTTGGTGAAAATATATGTTAATTTGTTTTAGATTTTCATGAAAATAAATAATTTTTTCTAGGCAATTTGCCCAGACCCCCTGAAAATCAAATGTTTACCCCCCTCAATCAAACTTGAGATTATCAGCATTAAACTTTGGACAGTTAATCCATAATCCACAATGTGATTCTCACTTATTTTTTTTACATCAAATATTACTTGAGCTGTAAAAAAGTTTTCCTTTCTAATTGTTCCCAAGTATTGATACTTTAAGTTTTGCCCTGAATTTGAGATCACAATCTTCATGATCGAGGTCAGCTACACATGATATATTCATTGCTGACAAAGCCAACCACCTTTCAGAGCAGACTGAACTTTGATTTTTTGCCAGTTTAAAACTCTTGAGACTTTTCACACTAACATGCACTAACTTTTTTTTCAGTTGTAAGGAAGCTGCAGGAATTTGAATCCCCCTATATATCACTGAAATATGCAAATAAAAATGGATCACACAGAATTGTACTTCGTAAAGCGTAAGTAATACAGTGTAC
Source organism: Modiolus philippinarum (assembly GCA_002080025.1). Taxonomy (NCBI): domain Eukaryota; kingdom Metazoa; phylum Mollusca; class Bivalvia; order Mytilida; family Modiolidae; genus Modiolus; species Modiolus philippinarum. The sequence goes on from MJUU01042299.1 coordinate 24,074, forward strand.
TAGATTATTGTAAAAGCAAAATAAAAGACTTATGTCGAAAATGGGAACTGAAAAACTTTGTTACTATTTTAAAGATTTGTCTAACCCAGGGTAACATTTTACCAATTTTGGAAAAGATGATAATTGAATTTAATTTTATTATTAACAAAATTAATTTATTTGCTGTTAGGGCTATTCCATTAAAATGTATGTGTGGGAGTAGGGTTGGACTTTAAAATACCCCACAACCAACAACCTTTTTGAAGAAAACTGAACATACAAACAGTGGCCACAAACTGAGAATAACCCAGGACAAATGTCCAAAAAATTATACTTCTTTCTCTCCAGTATCCATTTTAATGGAATAGCCTTTATTGTCCTGTTTAATATTTTGAACAATAAAGCAATCTATCAACTGTATTTCGTGTTTTCAAGCCCTGAGGGAACCATGGGGTATAGAAATAGGACCTAGTATCTCCAGCTTGCGGGGTATGACCCCTCCTAAAAGGGGCTGACCCCTCCTAAAAGGGGCTGACCCCGAAGGAAACCCGGGATATAGAAATAGACCCAGTCCATGGTTGTGCTGGATGAATAAATACACAACCCATCTTTTGGATGGGACATAAACTCATGTCCACGTGTTTGAAGAAATCCCACGCTTCCTGCACGTTAAAAAACTCTTGTAGCAAGCTATTTTTTGAGTGGTCCATAGGTGATCGGCTACAAGGCTAAATTCCCTGCACCTTTCGATTTGGAAGAATACAGTGATTGGAAAGTCTTTATGCCTTTTGTGTTTATATTTTAGCGGGTAAGTGGAAACACTTCCTTATTCTCATATGTTAGAATTGAAAGTATGTCTTAATAGTGGCCATAATTTTACAGAGCTGCCAACCCTCCCGATTTTGGCTGGAGCCTACCGATTTTCAGTCCCAATTCCCACCCTCCCATGTTTTTACCGTTTTCTCCCAAATTTTGTTTTCCTAAAAAATCCTATAAATTACATTCGTTTTGTTTGTTCTTTACCGGATGGAGAAAATAATTGATGGAACAGCATACATATTCTCCACCGTAAATTCATGTAATAACTTCTTTTTTGTTGGTCATTCCGGTGGGAGGACGTATGTAAATGTAAAAGCTGTAGAAAATGTCGAAAGGAGAACCGCAATGGTCTCAATTGGAAAGCCACAATGAGTAACGGCTAACCAGATATAAGCTATCTGAATTCCGGTGCTTGGAAATGTCATTTGAAGGGCAATTCTTTAAGAATTTATAAAGGAAAGCATCGTGATTATCTTACAATTTTAGGAGCCTCCCTCCTAAACATTGAAAACTCCCGAAAAAGTTTTCCCGTTCTCCCTGTGATCAAAAAATTGGGTTAGCAGCTCTGATTTTATAAATTATGAATACAGTAGAACTTTGATGACTCGAACACCATAATGCCTTGAACCCTTTTTGTGGTCCCTTGGTTTGAATTTTAACATAGTTCGACCTCGATATCTCGAACACCCCTATGGCTCAAACTGTTTTCATCAGTCCCTTGGGTGTATGAGCCATCGAAGTTGACTGTATGTTGTCTCTGTTTCAGGTTTTGGGATCTAAGTTATGAAGATGAATTATTAGACAATAAAATTGCAAAGAATCTGTTATATGTTCAGGTAGGGTGTTCAGTAATTATTTTAAAATTGAGACAAATTTTGATAAAATTGCCAAATGATTATCAAAATATTTCTTAATATATTGAAATAAACAGTGCAAAAGTAAATTTTGAAGCAAAATGTAATTTACATGTCTATGTACTGGTTGAGTACCAGTTAGGTACCGCCAATTTTCACGTGCTTCGAGATCGCGTGTGACTTTTGTTACACGGTTATGTATTGAAGTGACAACATTATCCTAAAAATACATTCCTTGAAGAAACTTCTAATCTTTAAAAACAGTGTAATCTGAGATAAAATCCCTTTTGGGAGCCCCTGTTAAAATGTATATTACTATGTGGGGGGTCGCGTATGATAATCAGTTAAAAATAGATTTTTTACATGTGACGTCGCAAAAGAGAACTTGGGGTGTCAGCTATATTTTCTGCCAGAAATAAATGCTAACTATGTTGCTTTCTCTTCAAATAGTCATGTCAAGATGAATTGGGGCTGTAAAGGTCTTCTATTTTCTTGTCATTGTGAAAAAAATTGAGCGAATTTCACATTGATAAAAATCATGCTACTTTCAGTTTGAAAATTGCATCGGCTGACCTTTCATTCTTCATTCCCTTTTAGTTCATCCCTTTTTGGAGTACTTCAGTGGATTACAGTGTACATTAAACGGTTCGAAATAAAGCTGATGCATATTTTGAAAGATGGCGATGACTGGTACACACGTCAACAAAATTTGTCAAGAAAACCAACACTTTTTAAAATGACTATATTTCTGCGCATGTGCAATGAAACTGAAAATGAACACGATTGGTTAACGTATTACTTGGTAATTTTTTACAATATAACACATTAAAGGTTTAGTTCGAGTTTAAGAAGATGAAATGCAAGATCACAGTCTGAAAATGGCGATAAATGGTACATGATCAGTACTGTACCCAGTAATTTTGTTAGAAGTGGCATAATAATCTCACCTGAGAAAAAGCAATGAATAATGACTGATAATTGTTAATTTTAGATTCACTTAACAAAATATGTTTTCAATCCTTTACGGCTCTCATACGTGATTTGTATTTTTATATTTGTATTTAGGCTGTGAATGATATAGAGAGACAGTGGACTTTAGGGACAAAAGAAGAATTGAAACATTTAGCAACTTTACAACAAAGAGGTTCAAAAAAGGAGGTACATGATATAAATATACATAATTTGCCACAAAAAAATTCTGAATACATGTACATATTTTAATGGAATTGATGTGTGCATAAGTGTATTCTAATTTACAACAAAATTTAGTACATGTATTAGGAATTTTATTATTGAAACAACTATTACAATATAACATGACAAAGCCAGCCCTGACTTCAATGAAATATTGTCTATTCCAGCCAAAAAAATTGATGCATCTTTTTTCCTTAAGAAATTATTGTATAACAAAATTGAGTATACCTTTATGTATTAAAAATTCCAGTTTTTAATGGGAGTCCAAACACACTGATTATCATTATAATTCTCCTAACTAATCTGGTCTTATGGGTCAAAATCAGTTATGAGTGATCTTGACAAAAGTATTGTTTTTACCTTGCTTCATTAGCTGGGGATTTCCACTAGCTTTTTTGATAGTAATAATACAAAATAATCTTGTAACAGCATTGTGAATGTTGGAGGTGATTTGTCATGAAATAAGTGTTGTAAATAATAAATGGAAGGCACTATCTTACATGCTCTATTTTTATAATCTCTGATGAAAGGAGTTGAATTTGATGGGATTAATAACTTTACACCTTCATGGGAACATTCGAAAAGAATAATAAAAGATGTAAAATATGATTTAAAAAAAAGTGCTAAATATAGGTTTGACAGAAAGAATTGAGTGCAATAATTGTCCGCTGGGAAAACTGCAGTTGTACAGTTCAAAATACTCAAATAGCTAAACAAAAGACAAAAACTAAGCACACAGCAAAATCAACTTTATGAACTGAAAAGTTTGAATTGAACAGTTTGATACAATACAGGAACTACAGATTTTGAATGAAGTACACTAGTGCTTCATGTGAAAATGTGCTATGGTCCATGCTTTTACACAACAATAAAACTACAAAATATTGCATTCAATACTTATTACATTCCGTAAATAGAATGCAAGTGTTTGCACAAGATTACTTAGTGAAAATCGTGGATGGTGCAGCATTTCTTTTTTTTCTAGATAACTCCGCTGTCTTGTTTACTTTTGTTGTTGTCAAGAAGTCACACGCTGTCTTATAAAACACAGTGAAGCAAAGGATTGGAAGTACTTGTAACCAATCAAATACGGGAATTTCCATACCAATCAGAATGAATGCAATTATTTGATTATGAAATTATTTCAGTAAAATGAATTTGGCTTTTTCTTTGCAAATGGAAAATCATGTCTGAATTTTACAATAATTTTAATGAACAAAGAAAACCATGATAAAGGTTGTTGAGAGGTGAAGTATGCAAGTGATCACCACTATTAGTTGCTTAAACAACTCTTAAAATAATCAGACATCTCAAACATGTGTAAAGTTTAAACTCCATGAGATAGCTGAGCAATAGCAATACTGCATGACAGCTTTATTTTCTAAAAAGTACTGGAAAGTCTGGACTGTTTCAACGATATGGAAGTAACCATTTACAGGCTTGATCACTGAGATCTTTCTATATTATATAATATTTATATTTGCAGTATCTACGTCTTGCAAAAACATTAAAATACTATGGCTATATACAGTTTAGACCATGTATCACAGATTATCCACAGGCTAACTCTCGAGTGTTGATTTGTACTGGAGCTAGGGAGATGAATTTCAGAATACAAACTGCAGCAGTAAGTAATATTGATTGATGACTTGTGTTGTGGCTTTTGTCATTAATTTAAGAATATAGATCGCCACTATAATAGGGTCTATAAGTCTCGTCATGTGATCCAAGATTTCATGATAAAATCACAATTTCATTGAATTTGGTAAGATTCCTGCCAAAACATGACTTTTAATTACGTATATTATGGTGTTCAAATTTTTGTTTGAAACGTCATATATTTCCATTTATGGGTAATTTGTATGAATTTCCTTTGATCTACAGAGACTGATAATCTCAGTATCATGGAACTGGACATTATCACGAAATTATCAGGTCACTCTGTGAGTTGCTATGCTGACGTCATTTTTTTGTACTATTTGTCATGACCATACATGTAAAACATTGAATGAAGAATGCATGTAACAACAGAATAGAAATTTCAGTTTATTTCAATTTATTATAGAGTTCTATTAAACATTTTGTGAATAGCCGATAAAAGAAATACATGTATAGTACATTTTGTTTTTGATATAGACTTTATCACGGTGTAACATATCAAGTTCCCCCTAAAGGGCTCACTTGATACTGGCTGTGAAGTGCGTATCAAAAATAAAATATCCTGTATTCCATATTTATAATGTTCAAATTTTTTATTAAAACGTAATATATTTTCTTATGAAATGTTCCAGGTACAATTTATGTACCCGGAAGTCTCAAAATTAAACAAGACATGCAGAACCCGTTATGTTAGTTATTTGTTTGTATAGGAGGTAATATCAATTGTTGATTGTAATTGGGTCTTTGGAGATCACAATGTACACAGCAGGAGTTAAAAACCAAACAACTGTGGTTTTTCTTGTTAACTTTTTCTGTGAAACATAGACTTAAACTTCAGATTTTTAACTCATTATCTCTGTTGCGATCATTTTCAAAGATATTGTATTTTTTACTTTGAAAAAAGTCACTTTACATTTTCTTCAAAACAAGCAGACAGAACTACATGAAGCTTACAAAACACAATATATTTTGACATTGCTGGTATGATTTCAAAGCAAAAATTTCTGTAGTGTACCAAATCAGTAACACTGAGGTTAAAAGATGTTTTTGTTATATTTCAGAATTCTGTTAAAGAAGGAAGTTTCAAAATCACCAGAATTAAGTGCTGGAGAATTACAAGTTCCATACAGAAAGTAAGTCTGGCATATAAAGATCTTGGTAGTAGATTTAAAATTATTTAATGTATTCAATCCTTAGTTAAGTTCCCTTTATCAAAATCATATAAAAAAATTTAATATTCCCATCATATTTGAATATAAAGCACTCATATTGTTCAAAAATATTTACCCTTACTATGTCAAATCTCTCGTAAATTAAGTTTGGGTATACAGAATTTAATATGTTTGCCAGGAATAAAAGAGGGTGTTATTCAATGAGAAACAAGACATCTGGGGTATTCAAAATAATCATGTGGTCAACTATGGTCAAGATACTGTAACCCTTTCTTCATGAGATTTTGATGTCAGGCGAGTCTTTTTGACAATACTAAATAGCAAAAAAAAATGGAATTGTTTAAGTTAGCTTTGAAATAGATCCAAAAAGGTTCATACTTGCCTGGAGTCTTCAGATAAATACTTCAAAGGCTGGTTCCCTATTAGCATGGAGACAAATAGGAGCCTCAAGAATGCAAATAAAATTCTTTTTTTTTTCATTTTTGCCCTTAAAAATCATGTTTCAAAATATTTCAATATTACCTGCAGCAAGTCATAAAAACTCTAAAATTGACCTTTTGAGCAACATGTATGGACTAAGTTATTTGGCAAGGATGTGTGAAATCCTAACTTTCACACCAGTTAGAGTACTTATGCCCCTTTCAAACCTCAGGGGTTCCCTTTGGGTTAAGTGTACCCTTTTGAGAGCCCAAAGATTGATTCCAGCAGTTTGGCATAAAATATATTTATTATTAAAATTTTACATAGATTGTGTTGTTTATACAAGTCATCTGTCTGAAATGTCTTCTGGTTGTTGCTTCACTATTTCTGTAAGACACAAATGTAAAAACAGTGTCTTTATTTGATCTAGAAATATTTCTTTTCAGACATAAATGTACACAGATTCATCTTATGATTTAGAAATAATTTAATTCAGACATCCATGTACATATACAAATTGTAGAATATATATGAAAAAGAAAGGAAATGGGGTAAATGTCAAGGAGACAGCATTCCATCTCCAGGTTAAAACGACCCAAAACAAAGCATCTAGGGGTCACTGTACGGTCTTCAACACAGTGAGGAACCACACACCATATAGCAAGCCCTAAATGGCCCACAAAAAAATGAGCTTTAAAAACAGGTAGAAATTCGAGGTTTACCGAGCATTTCTCGCTTGTTTCATAGGGACTACTAATGAATTTTATATTTCCTGATAATTATGAAAAAGAAAGGAAATGGGGTAAATGTCAAGGAGACAACATCCCATATCCAGGTTAAAATGACAAAAAACAAAATGTATGTATGTTGTTTTTATCCTGCTATCATTTAAAACCTATTTAAAAATGCGTATTCTTCCTGAAGAGGGACTAGGCAGAAAGTAAATAACTTTGACTATTTTGGTTAAATCTGAGACTTCATAGGAGAATTTGTACTTAACAATACTTTAACCAGTCACCCTGTCTTTTCTTCATTAAAAATGTTGGACCGCTTACCAGCCTACCCTGCGAATACAAAAAAAAATTTTTTAGGGTTGTATTCATCTAGTAAATACCAGCATTGCAGGATTAAAAAAGTTTTTTTCTGCAGTATAGAAATTACCGTGGAAGTACTTTTATTTGTTGTAGCCAATTTTTGTGGTTTTCATAGATATGACTGTTTCTTGGGAACTTCAATTATTGTTTTTGAATTTTGTATATTTTAACCCTAGGGAGGTGATACATTTTGTTGGAACTTAGTTTCATGGTTGTTTAAGTGAACAACTAAACCCCTGAACAATTGTACTTTCACAGTAATATGCATTAGTTTCTTTATTTGCCTTTTCAGAAACTAAGGAATTTTGGGAACTGTGATTGCATTTTAAATGTTTAAATGTACGAACAATCAATTTTCAACCAGTTTAGGTAAACGTTTTGCCCAATTAGAGTATTTTGGTGTAAGCTCAACGAACAATGCTTTAGTTTCTCCAACTGTGAATTTTCATGATCAGAATACTGTTAAATTGGTAAGGGCCTGCCTCCTAAAATTAATGCATTTGCAAGTTGTTTGAAAATCATATATGTATGATAAGACAGCTTTAATTGATGTGATGATATTTGAATTACAGGTACCAGACAGGAATGGTGACAGTAACAATGTATCTCAGATGGAGCTGGCATTTGAATACCTGATGTCTAGAGATTCATTACAGTGGATTACAATTAAAACTGACCAGGTCTGTTGCTGCTAACAGAAACAATAGTTTCTTTAGAGAAAATATATATAGCACCAGAGTCTAACATGTCCCTAATGAATTTTTACTTATATAGAATATAACACATATCAGACCTGAGGTTAAAATTTTGATCTTTCTCTGAAGAGAATGTGCAGAGTCAGAGAAACGTTAAAATGTCATTCAAGGGAATCTTTGATTTCTATATCCTGTATCCTGTATGAATATTTTAAATTATTTATAACTTGAAATGTGATTTCTATAACACCAGATTGCAGTAAATGTCTGCCAAATGTCACTGGCATCACAATATATTCTTTAGCATTTAAAATCTTATCACCCTTGTTTGCCAATACACAGATGTCTAAGATGGCTAAAAAGGGTGACAGGCTTGTCTGAAATTTGACAAATTACAATAGAAACCCAGTTACCAATTTGATGGCAATGAAGATTTCATACAAGTGTATTGTAATCAATATTTTTATTCAGTTAAGGGTGTTCGCTACTCCATTTGAAAATAAACAGGATTTCAAATAAAGGTGATTTTTTGTTAGAGAATTAAAAAAGAAATAATTTAAGTGAAAAAAATTGATAGGTTGATGATCTCGTTTTTAGTGTTCGTCATGAACACTTTAGCTATCGGTTCAGCTTGAATTGGATAAAAATAGATGTGGCAGGGCGGGAAACTTTTAAACAGGTTAAAAAGTCTCCTTATAAAATTGTAAATGATACAGTAAACTTACTGAATAATCTGGTAGAACGTTACATACTATTGTCCTGAAATGGTAAAAATGTTTGAACACAGCTAAAGAGGGAATCGAGGTGCTTAAAGGCTTTAAAGTGATGGCGGATTGAATCTAAAAAGGAGGTGTCGAATAGGCTTGATTATACAGTACGAGACGTTTATAATACACCAAAGCCAATTTCAATTACTACTTCGCTTTTATTAAACTTATTAAATTTCCTGCATTGAGAAATTAAACTATTATCGAGTACATTATTAAAACGAAAATAGGGCCTATTTGTTTCACGCGTAGGAATATGAAAAATAAAAAAAAATATCCAAGATGTCAAAATGGTTTCTTCATGAAAGTTGTTGCACATACCTGCCAACTTTCACGATTTTGGCGTGATCTACAAGATCTGTCACGATCGTGAAACAAAAATTTGGCATAAAACACGATTTTGAAGAAATTCACACCAAAAAATGTTTGTTTACACGATTTTGGCTGAAGGGAGGTAATCCAAATTCTCGAAAGGGAGTTAACCATATTCTCGATATTAGCCAATTAGAATCGGGTTTACATGCGGTATTCGAGTGAAAAACAGCTGATTGGATCCGGCATGTAAATAATCGTAAATATGACGAGTGTGGTTGCCTTTTCTGTTGATTTTAAGGCTTCGGCGACGTAAATAAAGTTATGTAACTGGATGGACCACCGGCAATCATAGTGAACAGTTCTTGAGTTATGAATCAGGGTTCACAATCCCTGATACAACGAGCTGCAAGCACCACATGATGGCTATGCGAGTGACTAGGTCGTTGCAAGTTCCACGTTCTGCAGAGTTTGCATAGTTGATCTGAGTAGCCTTAATGACGTTAACAAACATATTGGTACTGTAATGCACGAAATGTCACTCAAAATCCCAGAACACCACTCTTTTGACTGAATCAGAAAAGGCAAAAAATATTTAAAAAATGTAATGCTTGCTTTATTTATAGAAGAATGGAATAAAAGGAGAAATGCAGTAAATGTACATCAGGCAAATAAAGGAGAGAGAGAGTGGTTTCATTAACATACTTACAATCTTTTAATTTCCCCCAAAACAGTCAACTGTAAATTCAAATAACAGCAACATAATGATAAACAGCAAGCACTGCTTTTTGTTTCCCTTTTACAGTTAAAATTTAACAACATAAAACACCAAATGGTCCAAAAACAGTTCACAACTGATTTATTTGACCAAAAATATTTAAGAACCAGCTGAAATGCCCAAAACACAATAAAAGAGGAATGTCTTGCCTCCCTCAATAAAAAGTAAAGTCTTCTATAACACCTATAGCTAGATGTTTATATTTGATAAAAAAGAGCATCAAGTATTAGACAAAAAAAAACTTCGCGCAAAACACCTCGAAATCTCACACGACTGAAAAGGAAGGTCGCGCATAGAAACCCCCATAAGATTTTTGCAAAATGTTAATTTCTTTATAGTGATATCAATATGATAATAATAATAATATTTATTCAGGCAAGTGAATACAGTAATATCATCTACACATAAAACAATATATAAAACAATGTTAAGCAATGAATACCAGTAGTTTCAAAAGTATATATATTGTAATATTGAACACATAGGATAACCAATAAGGTCAAAAAGACTTATTTCCAATGGGGTCCTTGTTAATAATTACAAAAAATACCTAAAAGTCTACTCATATGTCCTATAAGCAAATACAAATAAACCTAAATGAACAAGTATTAAACAAAAATGGCGGAATAATACCACTGAGACACCTTAAACTTCAACACATATGAACACTTTCAGCTCTTATAGAGCTTTGATTGAGTTATAAGTGATTGAAAATTTGGCGGGAAACTGAACTCCTCGGATTTTTCATAGGATTAACATTATCAAGGTTTGACCATGAATGAATGTGACAGAATAAATGAAATTTAATGAAATTATGGAAAAAAATATGGGGGTCCATGGGCAAAAAATTATAATGCTTTTAAATGGATAAAACCAAAGAATTCTGAAAATCTGACAGGTTTCCCAAAATATGAGGAGCGAACCTCCTTAACTTAAAATGTGAATATAGAAACAAGCATCACTGGAGAAAATTCAAGATACAGTGCCTGGTTCATAGAAAAGTAAGATTTCACATGCTTGCATTAACATCACGAATACATTGAAAAATAAGAATCTCACAAAAATTACCTGCTATAGGGTATTATGTGCTTAAACCCCTGATCTTATGTTAAAATCTGAGGGGCCGTGACTTGATTGGCAAAAAAAAATACTCAGGAGATTTTATTCGTCAAATTTATTCTCGTATCTTTAAAAGTGCAAAAATTGAATTGCAATAAACATATGTTACAAACATGTATTCATGTCAAGTACATCTCATACTTTTGCTTTTAGCTGAAAAAAGACATTTGCAAGATGATGGTTTCATGTTTGCTTAATAAAATATTAAATTGAATGGTAAGCCATCTTTTAACATAATTATTCATGTGAAATCTAACTGCATCATTCTTGAAAAGCAAGAACTGATTGATACATGATAGTAAGGAAAAAATTGAAAATATAGCAATTATAATTGTTGTTATTAATCTTGCAGGCAATTTTGATGAGTATGTGTCTCCAATCAATGGTAGATGAGTTAATATCACAAAAACAAGGCAGAAAAATCAAACGGGTAAGAATTTGGAGGGGAGTAGTAAAATGGTTTCTATCGATGAGTTTCATGATTTATTTGGGAAGATCATTTGAGTTTTGTTTGTTTGATTAAATTATTATAACAAATTGGTAAACAATTGTATTCTGTTGGACAAAAGGAAAGTGAAGGAGTTGTTATATGTGTTACAAACATTCAAGAATTGCAATTACAGCTAAAAAAAATCTGCAATATATATAGGGATACAGAAATCTTAATACATCTCCTGTTATATTTTATAGAACTGATAGAAGATAATTTTTAGACACATAAGTTGTCAAAATGGCCATATGCAGAAACTGAAATTTACATTAACTTCTGTATTTTATACCCCTCTCTTGAGTGGGTGGTATATTGGAATATGCTTGTCATTCTGTCCAAATTAGTTCGTGGTACTTTTCTCAGTTACTGCTGGGCTTATTTATTTCAAATTTGGTATTTGACTTTATATATAGGGGAATATGTCATAAGTGATTTTGGTCATCTTATGATATAAACTTCCTGTTTGGCGGGACTTTGCCATTTTTAGTTCGCCTCAACAAAGTTGAGGGGGACTATTGGAGTACCCCCGGTGTCCGCGTCTACGTCTACGTCCGTGTCCGCATTTGGGCATATATCTCTGCAACTATGCATGGTATGGTCATCAAACTTTGTATGCAGGTGCATCTTGGGCTATCTCACACCCTCCAAGAAAATTGGGTCTCTCTGACCTATATTTTCCACTTGAACGACTTACATTCTAGTTCATTCAGATCTCAGTCACTATACATGATAGGATCATGTAACCTTGCATATGCATGCATCTTTGATGGTAGCTCAGCTTCCAGGAAAAATTAGGTTGCTTTGACCTATATTTTCCGCTTGAACGACTTGCATTCAAGTTTACGTCAGAGTTCAGATCTTAGTCACTATACAGGCTAGGATCATGTAACCTTGCATATGCATGCATCTCTGATGTTAGGTCAGCATCCAGGCAAAATTAGGTCACTTTGACCTATATTTTCCGCTTGAACAACTTACATTCAAGTTTATGTCCGAGTTCAGATCTCAGTCACTATACATAGTAGGATCATGTAACCTCGCATATGCATGCATCTCTGATGGTAGGTCAACATCCAGGCAAAATTAGGTCACTTTGACCTATATTTTCCGCTTGACCAGCTTACATTCAAGTTTATGTCTGAGTTCAGATCTCAGTCACTATACATGGTAGGATCATGTAACCTTGCATATGTATGCATCTCTGATGGTAGGTCAGCATCCAGGCAAAATTAGGTCACTTTGACCTATATTTTCTGCTTGAACGACTAACATTCAAGTTTACGTCCGAGTTCAGATCTCAGTCACTATACATGGTAGGATCATGTAACCTTGCATATGCATGCATCTCTGATGGTAGGTCAGCATCCAGGCAAAATTAGGTCACTTTGACCTATATTTTACGCTTGATTGATTGACATTCAAGTTTTCAGACGAGTTCAGATCTCAGTCACTATACATGGTAGGATCATGTAACCTTCCATATGCATGCAACTCTGATGGTGTATCAGCATCCAGGCAAAACTAGGTCACTTTGACCTATATTTTATGCTTGATTGAATAACCTTCAAGTTTGAGGACAAGTTCAGATCTTAGTCACTATACATGGTACCATCATGTAACCTGGCATATGCATATAACTCTGATGGTAGATCAGCATCCAGACAAAATTAGGTCACTTTGACCTATATTTTCCGCTTGAATGATTTACATCCAAGTTTTCGGACAAGTTCAGATATCAGTCACTTTGCATGGTAGGATCATGTAACCTTGCATATGTATGCATCTCTGATGATAGATCAGAATCCAACATTGACCTGTATTTTCCGCTTGATTGATTTACATTCAAGTTTTTGGACAAGTTCAGATCTCAGTCACTGTACATGGTAGGATAATGTAACCTTG
>MJUU01042299.1:44223-57579 GCA_002080025.1 Modiolus philippinarum
TCCTAAACGGATTCTTGGATTTTTATGAAATGTTGCATAGTTGTAGTACACCACCTGAAGATGTGCATGAAGTAATATGGTTGCTGCTCGAAATTTTGAAGGGGAGATAATTCATCTTTTAATATTTTTCTGGTAAAAAGGAGGACGAAATTTGTCAGCGCATGTTCTCTAAAACGGGTATCAGGATTTTGATGAAATGTTCCACAGTTGTAGTATACCACCTGAAGATTTGCATGAAATGATATGGTTGCTGTCCAAAATTTTGAAAATGAGATAATTCTGCTTTGAATTATTTCTTGGAAAAAAGAGGGTAGGTAAATCAATGTGTCCATACTTGTATTGTGTCCACATTTGTACTGTGTCCACACGCACTTAAATTTACACTTGCCATATTGATTCAGGGTTCAGTTAGCAGGGGGTATAACTGGCTGTCATTCGGCGACAGCTCTAGTTTGGTTTGTTAATCTTTGACTCCTTCACAAATGTCCAATCAAACTTCCAGTATATGTTGTTTATCGGGTCTGGTTTTGCACATTATAATTAAAATTTTGTTTTTACAGATTTAAGAGGTTTGCCACGCCAACATAGCTCATTTGTTAATTCAGTTTGTTATTCTGAAAGTCCCTAAAACTGTATTCATATTCTAAACAAATTTGCAGAATGTGTTTTTCTCCTAATCTAGCCATGCACATGATACTTAAAATTTTAATTTTACAGATTTCAGAGGTTCACTGGGCCAAAAATGGCTCTTCTGAAGTGCAGGTTACACAAGTGTTCCATGGAACACCCATCAATTTTGTTTTACATATTTTTAATATCTTATGTATTGAACTATATAATAAAACAATCATGGTCTTTTGTATCGGTGAATAAGCTTTTTAATTATCCCCTCGCCCAACCAAGTTGGGGAGGGAATATAGCATCTCGCCCTTCTGTCCGTCCGTCCGAGTGTCCATCCATTAGTCCCACCTCAGGTTAAAGTATGTGTTAAGGTTCATATCTGAGAAACTACATGTGGCACATCAATCAGCTTTGGTCAGTGGATGCATCTTGGAGAGTGATGCTGCTTCAGATGATAATTGGGTCACTCTGACCTACATTTTACGCTTCAGTAACTCAGGTTAAAGTTTGCGTTAAGGTTCATATCTGAGAAACTACATGTGGCACATCAATCAACTTTGGTCAGTGGATGCGTCTTGGAGAGTGATGCTGCTTCAGACTCTGACCTACATTTTACGCTTCAGTGACTCAGGTTACAGTTTGCGTTAAGGTTCATATCTGAGAAACTACATGTGGCACATCAATCATCTTTGGTCAGTAGATGCATCTTGGAAAGTGATGCTGCTTCAGATGATAAAAGGGTCACTCTGACCTACATTTTATGCTTCAGTGACTCAGGTTAAAGTTTGTGTTAAGGATGGTCACTCCTCAGGTTTTTGAAACTGTCTCTGACTTTCGGAATTTTATCCACCGTGATGTATTAGAAAATTTTGCACACTGACCCCGACTTTTCTTTTCAAATTATGTTGGTATACTTCTTGAATAAGCTTTTGACAAAATTTAATGAAATTCTTGATATCTCTTCTTCATATAAAGGGGATTGCTTTAATGCAAAGTAAATGAAAAATCAAGAGGAGTTCGGTTTCCTGCCAAAATTTTAGACACTTATATTTCAAAAACAGCTACACTGACCTGTCAATATTTTTTGCTTAAAATGATGTATGATGGATGTTCTAATAAATAATATATTAATTTTAAAACCTTGATATAATGAACTTGAGGACTGGCCATACTTAAGGTTCATATCTGAGAAATTACATGTGGTAAACAAATCATATTTGGTCAGTAGATATGTCTTTGAGAGTGATGCTGCTACAGATGATAACAGTGTTACTCTGACCTACATTTAATGCTTCAATGACTCAGGTTAAAGTTTGCTTTAAGGTTCATTTCTTAGAACCTATATGTGGCACATCAATCATCTTTGGTCACTGGATGTGTCTGCTGCAGTTGATAATTGGATCACTCTGACCTACATTTTATGATTCATTGACTCAGGTTAAAGTTTTCTACAGATGATAACAGGGTTACTCTGTTACTACATGTGGCACATCAATCATCTTTGGTCAGTAGATGCGTCTTGGAGAATGATGCTGATTCTGATGATAATTGGGTCACTCTGACCTACATTTTATGCTTCAGTGACTCAGGTTTGCGTTAAGGTTCATATCTGAAAAACTCCATTAGGCACATCAATCATCTTTGGTCAGTGGATGCATCCTGGAGAGTGATGCTGGTTCAGATGATCATTTGGTAACTCTGACCTACATTTTACGCTTCAGTGACTCAGTTAGGGTTTGTGTCAAGGTTCATATCTGAGAAATTACATGTGGCATACAAATTATCTTTGGTCAGTAGATATGTCTTTGAAAGTGATGCTGCTTCAGATGATAACAGGGTCACTCTGACCTACATTTTATGCTTCAATGACTCGGTTAAAGTTTGCTTTAAGGTTCATTTCTTAGAACCTATATGTGGCACATCAATCATCTTAGGTCACTGGATGTGTCTTGGAGAATGATGCTGCTTCAGATGATAATTGGATCTCTCTGACCTACATTTTATGCTTCAATGACTCTGGTTGAAGTTTGCTTTAAGGTTCATATCTGAGAAACTACTTGTGGCACATCAATCATCTTAGGTTAGTGGATGTGTCTTGGAGAGTGATGCTGGTTCAGATGATAATTGGGTCACCTCGACCTATGTTTTATGCTTCAATGACTCAGGTTATAGTCTGTGTTAAGGTTCAAATCTGAGACACTACATCAATCCTCTTAGGTCAATGGATGCCTCATGGAGAGTGATACTGCTTTTGAGAATTAATATTTTGAAATTTACCTGAATTTGGAAATTTAATTGCGAAAGGCGAGGGGATTAGCTGTTGTTTCCAACTGCTCCCATCTTGTTGACTTTGAAACACAAATATTCATCTCACCTGATAGTCATGGTGAATATTGGTTTTTAAGTTAATAAAAAACTGTATTTACCTCTGCAAAATTTCATAATTATATATTATTTGAGAATTATTATACATCTTGTTATATCACTTGCCTTTACAGGAATTCAAAGGAGGAGGAGGGGGAGGAAAAAACGATAAGAAAGGAGTTGTTACAAATGATGCTTTCAGTAACATTGGTGATGATGATTTGTGAAAAGTTCATTATTATGGAAGCTGTATGCTGCCACCAGTGAATTTAAAATATATGGAAGCTCCATGCTGCCACCAGTCAGTAGAACTGATTTTGTACTTGCCATTGTATAAGAGTTGTAATTTTTGTAAATATTGTAACCGACCACCTCAACAAAACTACATCGAAATATTTCACTATAAACATTATCATTAAACATACATTGTATACTGGGTTTAGCATGATATACCAGATGCTTTTCTTTTCATCTTATGTTTGGAAATGAATATTGCAAAGATTAACATTATATGTGAAAAAAAATTATTTAAAAAGTTTAAATTATACAATTTAACACTGCAAACATAATTTTATGATGTTTTAGGCTTTATGACATGACATTTCCTGTACTGTGATGTGTTAAAAATGGTCTATTAAATCCTGGTACAAGACCTTGGATATGGTCTATTATCCTATCCCTCTAATATGTCTGTGATAAAACACTATTAGGAATGTCTCAGCCTGTATCTCCTGTAACAACAACATGAATAGATATATGTAGTATATTTACCTGTTTATATATAGAATTTATTAATTAGTCATTGTCTATAATAGGATATTTTACTGATACATATTGTTTTATTATATTATGGAATTTCTTTTTCTCCATGCAAGTAGTTACTATTGTATCAGCCTTTGTAATTGGACAATTGTGTATCTTTGTCAGTTTAATGCCTTGATTGTAAAATTAGGTGATAATCATGTTGTATACTAAGAACTGTGGGTGTAAATCACATATTTTACTGTCACTAATTGAATTTTATTTGATAATGGCACAAGAAAAAATTTAGACCTAAAGATCATATTAAAAGGACAAAATGGTTATTTTGATTTTATCCCAAACCCTCAAAGAATGTTCTAAAGATTTGTTCAAAATTATTTCATGTTAGTTCAGATTTATGTTATGATATTGGTATTCCATCTGTTGATAAAACATGGATACACAATGCAGGGATATGGTAATGCTGGGTATCAGTCCGTCTGTGCATCTGTCTGCCTTGTAAGCAATCTAGCAAGTTCAGTTCTCTTTGGAATTTAATAATATTTATACTGTAGCTTTAGTTCAAGGATGCCTCAAGCAAGTTCAAAGGTGAGTCCTATTCAAATATTTTTGTAGGAGTTATGCCCCTTTTTAACTTTGATTACCACAGATATGTGGTGTTAAAAATTGCTGGAGCGGTGGGGATATATGTCTACACGTAGCCCTTGTTAGCATTCCAGACTTGATTGCGTTAAATTTTTTTATTAGTTTATATCACAGGGCTGTCCATGTTATTTTTTTATTTTCATAAACACATTACTTGTTTATAAAATATTACTTAATATTAAATATGTCCTCAGTCGTAACCTAAGATTAATTTTCCCTTCTAGTGTTTATGTAGTCATTTGCAATATATGTAACAAACTGAGATATTTTGAGTGTAAATATGTATTTAGAAATTGTTATATTGTTACCATAGTAACATATTATATGTGGTGCTGTGATTTTGTAAGAAATGTGGGAATATCCATAGTCAACAAGATAATAACAAAGTTGAAGGGACACACAGGTACTAAGATGCTATTTTTAAAAATTTTGCATTTAAATTCATTTTTAAATTAAATTATTATATAATGACAATCATTTTATACTGCACTACGCATTTTAACATTAAATTTGCAAAAAAATCAACATAGTTAGATCCAAAATAAACAATTGAAGCCTTTCACAAGCCATTGTATCCGACTCAGTATGTGAAAAAATTAATCAAGACCCAAAAAGAAATGTAAACCTCATAACAATTAATTCATATACTTAAATATTGTAAAATATTGTTTCCATTAGATTTTCTTTACTATGAATCCTCTGTACATGTATATAAGAAATGGCTGCCAAACTTTATTGTCATTTTAGTATGAGCTTGATTTAATTTTACAAATATTTTATCTGGAACATCAAGTGAGGGAAAAATATGCAGAAACAGCAAGAGACCAAACTAAAATGATCTTAGAGCACCTGATGAACAATGATGTTTTAGCTGAGTTGCAACAAAGTTGAACTCGGCTATTGGTTTAATGTTGCGGGCATGGGAGCGTGTATGTCGGCAGGCAGGCGTCAAACATTGGTTTCCGGATGATAACTCAAAAAGTTTAAATCCAATTGAAATGAAACTTGGATGCTTTGTTCGCTACCAGGAGGGGAGGAATCCTATTGTTTTGGAGAAAGAAGGTCAAAGGTCAAGGTCACAGTGACCAAAAATAGACTGAAAATTTCAGAAAAATTTGGTTTCCGGATGATAACTCTAAAAGTTTACATTCAGTTGCAATGAAACTTGAATATATAGTTGGATACAACTAGGGGAGGAACCCTATAGATTTTGGAGAAAGTAGGTCAATGGTCAAGGTCACAGTGACCGAAAATAGACTGAAAATTTCAGAAAAATTTGGTTTCCAGATGATAACTCTAAAAGTTTACATCCAAATGAAATGAAACTTGGATATGTTGTTGGATACCAGAAGGGAGGAGCCCTATTGATTTTTGAGAAGTAGGTCAAAGGTCAAGGTCACAGTGGCCGAAAATAGACTGAAAATTTCAGAAAAAATTGGTTGCCGGATGATAACTCAAAAATATTTTTTCCAGTTGAAATGAAACATGGATATGTTGTTGAGTACCAGGAGGGAAAAAACCCTTTTGATTTTGGAGAGAATGGGTCAAAGGTCAAGGTCACAGTGATAGAAAATAGATTTAAAATTTCAGAAAAATTTTTGTTCCTGGACGATAACTCAAAAAGTTTACACTTAATTTATATGATACTTGCATATATTGTTGGGTATCAGTAGTAGAAGAATCCTGTTGATTTTTAGAAAGCAGGTCAAAGGTCAAGGTCACAGTGACCAAAAATAGTTTGAAAATTTCAGAAAAATTTGGTTTCTGTACAATAACTCAAAAAGTTTTCATCCAATTTAAATGAAGCTTGGATATATTGTTGGATATTAGGAGGGGAAAAGCTCTGTTGATTTAAGATAAAGGAGGTCAAAGGTCAAGGTCACAGTGGCCGAAAATAGATTTATATATTGAAATGTCAAGACATGAAACTAGAAAATAGACCTTTTTGAATTCTTAGAATTTTGGGTATTAGGTAGGAAAGAATTTTGGATATAAGGTAGGAAAGAAATAGACAATTTTAGAAATATTTGGGTCTCCATATTAACTTGGTAACATAATATTTGAAGTTGCAACTCAGCTTGTACATCCTGGTGCCATTTAGATTTTTTCGATTCTGATATGAAAATTATTTTTTTGTNCAAAAGGGTTTTTTCCCTATTTTGTTTCTTAGAAGAAGAAAAAAAGAAGCTAGACACAGTTATTAGCTAGACTAGCTAATAACTGTGTCTAGCTTCTTTTTGTGTCCATCTAATTATTGTGTCAACTTGTCAAGCTCTTTACTGTGTCCACATTCACTTTTAACTACCTTTGTTGAAATTTCAATGGTCGACATGCTGCGGTCGTATCATGCTGCGCTCGGCGTAGCCCTTTATTTCGATTCTGATATGAAAATTATTTTTTTGTCATCTAACAAGCTATATTTGCAGGAAAATAATCTACACAGGGCCATGATGATGGATAAATTGAAAACTGAATCATCAAGATCTGATGTAAACAGGTATATTTTTTGCATGTGCCAACTGTATTTTATTGTAATTTAAAGATGACGTAAATTCATATAACAAATGAAGGGCACCATATTAGACTTTATTGTAGAGTTTGTTATTATAGTAAAGCTTCTGTATATGAAGCCACCATTTCACCAGCAAAGTGTTGGCACTGGAAAGGGATGTGACAATAGGTTAAGGAAGCTGTATGATGATAGTATAGGATATGGATTTCAAAAACGGGGGACATTAAAAGTGGTGATCAATGACACAAGGGGCAATATTGTGAGGTTTAAATATATATCTACATGCAAATTACTATGTGACCAATTGATGAAGTTTCGTTGAAATTTAATTTAACTATGTTGTACTGTTTTTTTTATATATTTTTTAAATTACAAGCTTTAAATTATACATGTACTCCATTGTATGGGATTACATTGTATGGGAAGCTCATATTTTTGCCTTTAGTATTTTCAAGTTATGTTGAATCATGTCCGTTAGTTTACTTTAGCTTTAAGATATAATTATTTTTAAAAAAGAAATATATTTCTGTTACATATTATGTTTCAGCTTGTTATCAGGTAAAAAATGAAGTGTGATATGAATTGATAAGTCAGGATATCCCAGGCTTTTCAAAATGTTAAAATTGCATCCCTGCCAACTATCTCTATTTATAGGGGGTTTCCCCCATGAAAACATCAAATTCACAATTTTTAGAGAGCAATTATTTCTGTCTAGCCTACAAAATATTCATTTGGTTATTGTATGATGATTGTAATGTCATAAAGATGCTAAAAACAACAGGAAAGTGGATTTGCAGCCCCCTTCTTACGTTTTTTGGAAGGCCTGGAGTTGTGTCACATGTCAAAACCCTCATGAGCATTTTCAAAAGTTGTGAGGTATGAAATTGTAAGCTGTAATTGTGAATAATCATATGTCTTGTTACCAATCAAGGATAATTAAGTTTCATATGACAAGAATGCTAGTAGCCATGTTGATTAGAGGTTAGATATTAAATTTTGCATGCTGGGAATTTTTTTGAAGATAGCAATAATAATTATTAACAAGAAATTCTTGAGTTTGTAATATTCACTATTGCCCTTTAAATGTAAATAAATGAACATTAAATGTCAGTTTTTAATTATTCACCAATCATGTGATTTTTAAACCTTTTTATTAGAGAGTTGTCGTTGTTTTTGTTATGTTGAATACCACATTAGCATTAAATCAAAATGTACAAATTTTGTTATACTTTTATATGATTTGATCCTTATTATGAGGGTAATTTTTCTCATTTCTTTCAAAATCTGTTTCAAGGGTATTGTTAAAATGTTATTTATTTTCACATGTTTGCTACTCTCACTCCATAAAGGCACTTGGAAAAATGCAAACAGAAAAAAATCAAGAGAAACAGTTGTTTAAAAACATTTTGATCTTGATCAGATTCAAAGGACTATTTCATTATAGTTCATGTGGGAAAGGACAGAATAAAGTATGTGTAGACTTCCGGTCTGAATTAGTATTAGATTGCAGTGAAAGATTGAAATTTCTCAGTGAAATAAAAGTGATATTTAACTGTGAAATTATTTTCCAAAATTTCACTTTAAGGGGGTAGACCTGGGAAAGGAGGAGATAACTCTGTTTTTCACTTTTTTTATTACTTACACAAACAAACAGAATCATTACAATAGGTATTATCAAAACAAT
Source organism: Modiolus philippinarum (assembly GCA_002080025.1). Classification (NCBI taxonomy): domain Eukaryota; kingdom Metazoa; phylum Mollusca; class Bivalvia; order Mytilida; family Modiolidae; genus Modiolus; species Modiolus philippinarum. Next base: position 52,812 of record MJUU01042299.1, read on the forward strand.
AAAATTGCAAAAATTTTTTCACACAGCAAATAAATATCAATTTTGTTATGAAAACAAATACCCAACATCCAGTTATTTATAATGAGTGCATTTCACTCTATATATTTTTTTAATGTTGTCCAGAGATAATGCAAATATGTAAAAGTCGGAATTCTTCCAAGGGAGGTAATTTATAGCACAGATTCAGCAATTTTATTGATTTTCAACAACATTATTCTAAATTAAGAAAAAATGGGACGGTAGAATTTTCTAAAATTTTGATTTATCTTACATATATTAGTTTTCTTTCTATTCTCAGGTTTTGGTGAAAATTAAGCAACAGAATTTTTTACAAGACGTGTTTAATAGTGATCAAAATAGAGTAAAAATTTCAGCCAATACTATTCAGAACACAAATGTATTTCAGTTCAAACTAGTTAAATTTACTATCATTATTCATGCCAACTTTTACACATGTCTAATCTACAGAATTTTTCATTTGAAATAATCTTAAATCAAAAACAAAATTTTATTGGAGCCAATTCTATACACCACAATCAAGTCCTGAATGGACCAAATAATATGAGGAAGCAGGGTATCTTTGATGACCCCTAGACATAAAATGGGATGGTAAAAATTTTTGAAAATTGCTGAAAGTCGACATGAACATGTGTAGTTTTAATACTAAAAAATATTAAGAAAATTAAACGAGTGGAAAATTTTAGGCTTGCCCAGGTCTACCCCCTTAAGTAAACTTCTCGGAGGATTAAATCGAAAGGGTGGTTCATGCAATGAATCTTACATTAAACCGCTAAATATTAGAGAAGTAGATCTATATAATAAAAACAATAACTAATTCTATATTCTGATTATCGAAAATATTCAACTCATAATCGAAAAACACTGCAATTCACCCATGTACTGTGCAAATTTGTGAATTACTGTGTTATTCCATCATTTGTTGAATATTTTCGATAATCAGTATCTCGGATTAGTTACAGTATACATATTAAAAAGGAAAGGGGTTGTAGGTGAATTTCAGACCCCCAGGTCCCCATTTCTTTTATTGAATAGTTTTCTAATTACTTTGGTAAAATAGGTAAAATAGGTCATTATATTTCAGAAATTTTGTGTTTTCCTTTAATCTTTTAAGAGGGAAGATTATACCCTTTATAAAACATAGTATTAATTATTTTATCGATAAGAATAGTGACTGTTTCTTTTTATCTCTAGTACTTTAAAATTAGGATTAATTATTATATTATTTTTATGTCATTAGTTATCAAATGATATTTCCATAAAACACATTCCATTTATATTATTTTGTGCATGTTACATGTAGTTTACAAGACAACATAATTTGTCACCAGAAAAGTAGAAATATACCTTCATTTTACATGGTATACCACTGGTGGATCCAGCCTCTGAAAAAGGGGTTTTAGATTGGTTTCTAAAAAAAGGGGGGGTTCCATTCGATTTTTTAAAACAATTTTTTGCTAAAATCCTTAAATATTTTTTTCAGAAACAGGGGGTTCTAACCAATGGAACCCCCTTCAGGATCTGCCAGTGTATTATGTATTTAGGGGCTTTTACAGTAATAGGGAGGTATGTACACAAGAAGTTCAGGATATCCCAAAAAATCTGAATAATACTCTTGGCTAAAATATATTTAAATCTATATACATTTGAATATATTAAAATATATATTTTAGGGTTATTGCGTGAATATCTGGGAATATTTTCCCAAATAGAATTTTATATTGCACAAGCTTTCGAGTGCAATATATATTCTGCGAGGTATAATATTCGTCAATATTCATGTAATAAATCTTTTATTGAAGAGCAATGCTAAAATTTTGGTTTATAAGGATATTTTTGTTGTCAATAACGTCATGAAAATTAAGTCATATTGCAATATGGAAATTTATTGCACACTTTTGGTTGCTTTCTTGAGGAAATATTATGTTGCTATACAATAAATATATATACATTTATAGCTATTATAAGACAATATACCATGAAAACAAATAAATCTTATTATGGGTACAAGTTGTTCTTCATAAACAAACAGTATTGTACAGGCTAAGCTCATTTTATCTGACGATAAATTCTCAAGCATGAGAATATTATTTGCTGCTTCACTCTACAGATGTCCTGCACTATAAAGAAAAGTACAGAAACTTGATATATAATGAAAATTTTGAATTCATCTTGGTCACTATTTATATCTTTTTTTAAACCATACTATGTAGAGGAGGTATATAGGATAAAGTAGGTATACAATTTAATGCATTTTTGTCTTGCCCGCGACTAAAGTTAAGGAAAGCGAGACATAGGCGTGCAAAGTATGACGACGGCGACGGTGTTAACTTTTACTAAATACAGGATATTTTGAAAACCTTTGATGTAGGAACATCATATTTGGTCCAGTGGTAGAAATAATCAAGTGCTACCTGATGGACATAAAGTCATGTGACCTTGACCTCAATTTCATGGTCTAGTGGCCACGTTAAGTTTTTCTGCTTAAGTCCATTTCTCAGTGACTAGAAGTGGTAGGTTGATGATATTTGGTATGTAGGTTGGTCTTGGGTATTACATGTCAGTCTGGCAGGTGACTTTTGTCCTTGACCTCAATTTCAGGGTTTAGTGGCCACGTTAAGTTTTTCTGCTCAAGTCCATTTCTCAATAACCAGAAGTGGTAGGTTGATAATACAGTGAAACCTGTCTACCCCGAACCCCTTTGGGACTGAAGATTTTGTTCGGTATAGACGGGTGTTCGGTTTACACAGGTTTAAGATATATGGATATTGATACAAAGGGTCTTCACATCATGTTTGGTTTAGACAGGTTTTCGGTTTAGTCAGGGTTTGGTTTAGACAGGTTTCACTGTATTTGGTATGTAGGTTGGTCTTGGGTAGTACATGTCAGTCTGGCAGGTGACATTTGTCCTTGGCCTCAATTTCATGGTCTAGTGGCCACGTTTAGTTTTTCTGATAATACATGTATTTGGTATGTAGGTTGGTCTTGGGTAGTACATGTCAGTCTGTCAGGTGACTTTTGTCCTTGACCTCAATTTCATGGTCTAGTGGCCACATTGTCCTTGACCTCAATTTCATGGTCTAGTGGTCACGCTAAGTTTTTCTGCTTAAGTCTATTTCTCAATAAGTAGAAGTGGTAGGTTGATGATATTTGGTATGTAGGTTGGTCTTGGGTAGTACATGTCAGTCTGGCAGGTAACTTTTGTCCTTTACCTCAATTTCACAGTCTAGTGAGCATGTTCACTTTTCTGATTAGTTCATTTAGATTTCACATCAATTTAGAGGCCAGCAGGGACAAGCGAGACATCTTTCAGGGTCTTCACTTGTCATAATTTTGTAGCTATGATTTTAATCAAAACAAACAATGAAAGTGTATGGAGTAAATGTACAAAACTGTATTCACACACAAAATTTTCAGGTTTGAATTTATGTTCAGTATTATTTAGTCTAACTTTATCTCTTTCATTTAATTTAGGTACAGGATGAAATATTTGCTTGTTTTTTCCCATTCTATCAAATTAAATACATATATCACAAAAATCAATACATCACGAAATATATAAAAACCAGACAATATTGATAATTTTTTTTGGTGATCACTTGACAGAATATTTCCAAGTATTTCTAAACTATTATACTAATACATGTAAAATGGTAATGAATATTTCAATTTTTCTGGAGACAAATTATTTTTCAGGTCCTTTGCACTTATAGAAGTTTAAAGTTAATTTATCTGTTGTTAGTTGTATATAGAAAGTATACATTGTTATTTAGTAAAACAAACTGCAATAAATATAGCTGTCATACATGTTTTTGTTTATGCTTCATACAAATACAAGGGGTGATTGGGAATGGGGAATTACGGATGAAAATGCCTTTTTTTGCTGGAACATTTTATAATTTTGAGCAGATTTTAGGCTAAAATTGACAAAAATGACAAGTAAAAAGATTGGTTGATTGATTGCTTGATTGGAGTTTTACGCCAACTTCAGCAGTATTTCAGCTATATTGTGGCGAAAACTGTTAAGTATAGGAGTTTCCGCGAATCCAATTAGTGACGTCACAATATCTAATTTACATATGCAAATTAGCATTTTTGGTTGGCAAAGCCGAAGGATTATCACTATATAGCATTGGGGTAGAATTTTCAATCTTTGATAACTTTTTATACGACCGCAAAAATTTTGCGGTCGTATTATGGTATGGCGCTGGCGTCGGCGTCGGCGTCGGCGTTGGCGTCGGCGTCCGCGTCCGCGTCTGTGGACAGCATAACTTTAGTTCTAGTGAACGGATTGTTATCAAATTTTAGTATGATGTTTGTTGGCACAAGCTTAAGCCCGGGTTTTAATTTCGCGTTCCTTGCCCATCCCGTTTTTGAAAAAGAGGCAAAAAAGGGGCCAAAAAGGGGTAAAATTAGGTATTTTCGTGTCTGTGGACAGCATAACTTTGGTTCTAGTGGATGGATTGTTTTCAAATCTTAGTATGATGTTTCTTGGAATATTCTTGAGAAACTTTTTTTTCCTTTAGGTTTTTGCCCCACCCATTTCAGAATTAAGCGCCAAAAAAGGGTTAAATGAGGTGTTTTCACATATTTGACTGTAGAATCTTTATTATTTATTGGATTTTGATGGGGTTTGTTTCAGTGTGCTCCTGAGGAAATTTCCAATCTGGAGTATGCCAACGGATTTCACGTAGCATGTACCACTCACGAGATAAATGGGGCCCAACAGGGGCAAATCTCAAAAAAAATA
>MJUU01042301.1:7599-19075 GCA_002080025.1 Modiolus philippinarum
TCAGAATCAAATGGTCGTCCCCTAAGATATTGAGATATGGAAAGCCTAACGGAACGATATAGAACAGATAAAACATGTTAACAGCTTGAGATAGTGACAGCCGAAGGGAAAGATATAGAACAGATATGACATATTAATAGAGTGATATTAATAAAATTAATAAATATTAATAAAATTAGCTATATTTAACATTACTGATTATTTGGATTCGTTTGTTTTTACACATTTTAACATTGTTTGAAATTATGGATTTCCTTTGTTTGGGTTCTAGTGCTGCTGATGAGGAATTAATTTCCGAAATGGCCATACAGCTCATTAAAAATATTGCAGTTGGAGTTAACATATGTGTTATGGTCTCATGTTCATTTACTCCATATCCTTTCGTAAAATATGAGATATGAACGGCCTAACGGAAAGTTATAGAACAGATAGGATATATTTACAGATTAAGATATGAACGGCCTAACGGAAAGATATAGAACAGATAAGACATGTTTACAGATCGAGATATGCACAACCGAACGGAGAGATATAGAACAGACAGGACATGTTTACAGATTGAGATATAGATGGCCTAACGGAAAGATATAGAACATATATAACATGTTTACAGATTCAGATACGACAAGCCGAACGGGAAGATATAGAACAAAAAGGACATATTTACAGATTCACATATTAACAGCCAAACGGAAAAATATAGAGCAGATAGGAAATATTTATAGACTGAGATATGGACAGCCGAACAAAAAGAAATAGAACAGATAGAACATATTTACAGATTGAGATATGGACACTTGAACGGAAAGATATAGAACAGATAGGACATATTTACAGATTGAGATATGAACAGCCGAACGGAAAGATATAGAACAAATAGGGCATATTTACAGATTGAGATATGGACAGCCCAATAAAAAAATTTAGAACAGATAGAACCTATTTACAGATTGAGATATGGACAGCCGAACATAAAGATATAGAACAGATATAACATATTTACAGATTGAGATATGTACAGCCGAGCGAAAAGATATAGAACATATATGACATATTAACATATTGAAATATGGACAGCCGAACGGAAAGATATTGAACAGATAGGAGATATATACATATTGAAATATAAACATCCAAACGGAAAGATATAGAACAGATAGGGATCGTTTACAGATTGAGATATAAACAGCCGAACGGAAAGATATAGAACAAATAGGACATATTTACAGAATGAGATATGGACCTCCCAAGAAAAAGATATAGAACAGATAGAACATATTTACAAATTGAGATATGGACAGCCGAACGGAAAGATATAGAACAGTTATGCCATATTTACAGATTGAGATATGTAGAGCCGAACGGAAAGACATAGAACATGTATGACATGTTAACATATGGAGATATGCACAACCTAAGGGAAAGATATAGAACAGATATGACATATTTACAGAGTGAGATATGATCGGCCTAACAGAAAGATAGGGAACTGATAAGCCATGTTTAACCATTGAGATATGGACAGCCAAACGGAAAGATATAGAACAGATAGGACATATTTACAGGTTGGGATATTGACGCCCTAACGTAAAGATATAGAACAGATATGACATACTTACAGATTGAGATAAGCAGAGCCAAACGGAAAGATATAGAACAGATATGATATGTTGACAGATTGAGATATTGACAGCCGAACGGTGAGATATAGAACAGACAAGACATGTTTACACATTGAGATATGGACAGCCTAACGGGAAGAAATAGAACATATAGGACATATTTACAGATCGAGATATGAAAAGCCGAACGGAAAGATGTAGAACAGAAAGGACATATTTACAGATTGAGATATGGACAGCCGAACGGAAATATAAAGAACAGATATGACATATTTACAGAATGAGATATGAGATATGGACGCCCTAACGTAAAGATATATGACAGATATTAAAGTTTACAGATTGAGATATGCACAGCCGAACGGAAAGATATAGAACAGATAGGTCATATTTACAGATTGAGATATGGAAAGCCCAATAAAAAGATATAGAACAGATAGAACGTATTTACAAATTGAGATATGGACAGCCGAAGAGAAATATTGAACCTATATGACATATTAATATATGAGATATGGACATATAAAGAAATATATAGAGAAGATATGACATATTTACAGATTGAAATATGGACAGCCGAACGAAAAGATAAAGAACATGTATGACATATTAAGATATTGAGATATGGACAGCCGAACGGCAAGATATTGAGCAGATAGGAGATATATACATATTGAAATATGGACAGCCCAACGGAAAGATATAGAACAGATAGGTATTGTTTACAGATTGAGATATGGACAGCCGAACAGAAAGATATAGAACAGACAGGACATTTTTACAGATTGAGATATGGACAGCCGAACAGAAAGATATAGAACAGATGGGACATATTTACAAATTGAGATATGTAAAGCCGAATCGAAAGAGATAGAACAGAGAGGACATGTTTACGGATTGAGATATGAACAGCCGAACGGAAAGATATAGAACAGATATGACATGTTTACAGATTAAGATATGAACAGCCGAATGGAAAGATATAGAACAGACAGGACATGTTTACGGATTGAGATATGGACAGCCGAACGGAAAGATATTGAACAGATAGGAGATATATACATATTGAAATATGAACAGCCAAACGGAAAGATATAGAACAGATAGGGATCGTTTACAGATTGAGATACGAACAGCCGAACGGAAAGATATAGAACAAATAGGACATATTTACAGAATGAGATATGGACCTCCCAAGAAAAAGATATAGAACAGATAGAACATATTTACAAATTGAGATATGGACAGCCGAACGGAAAGATATAGAACAGTTATGCCATATTTACAGATTGAGGTATGTACAGCCGAACGGAAAGAAATAAAACATGTATGACATGTTAACATATTGAGATATTCACAACCTAAGGGAAAGATATAGAACAGATATGACATATTTACAGAGCGAGATATGATCGGCCTAACAGAAAGATAGGGAACTGATAGGCCATGTTTAACCATTGAGATATGGACAGCCAAACGGAAAGATATAGAACAGATAGGACATATTTACAGGTTGGGATATTGACGCCCTAACGTAAAGATATAGAACAGATATGACATACTTACAGATTGAGATAAGCACAGCCAAACGGAAAGATATAGAACAGATATGATATGTTGACAGATTGAGATATGGACAGCCGAACGGAGAGATATAGAACAGACAGGACATGTTTACACATTGAGATATGGACAGCCTAAAGGGAAATGTCCATATAGGACATATTTACAGATCGAAATATGAAAAGCCGAACGGAAAGATGTAGAACAGAAAGGACATATTTACAGATTGAGATATGGACAGCCGAACAGAAATATTGAACCTATATGACTTATTAATATATGAGATATGGACATATGAAGAAAAAAATATAGAACAGATATGACATATTTACAGATTGAGATATGGACAGCCGAAGGAAAAGATAAAGAACATGTATGACATATCAAGATATTGAGATATGGACAGCCATACGGAAAGATATTGAGCAGATAGGAGATATATACATATTGAAATATGGACAGCCCAACGGAAAGATATAGAACAGATAGGTATTGATTACAGATTGAGATATGGACAGCCGAACACAAAGATATAGAACAGATAGGACATGTTTACAGATTTAGATATGGGCAGCCGAAGAGAAAGATATAGAACAATTAGTACATATTTACAGATTGAGATACTGACAGCCGAACGGAAAGATATAGAACAGATAGGATATATGAACAGATTAAGATACTGACAGCCGAACTGAAAGATATAGAACAGATGGGACATATTTACAGATTGAGATATTGACAGCTGAAGGAAAGATATAGAACAGACAGGACATTTTTACAGATTGAGATATGGACAGCCGAACAGAAAGATATAGAACAGATGGGACATATTTACAAATTGAGATATGTACAGCCGAACCGAAAGAGATAGATATGAACAGCCACACGGAAAGATATAGAACAGATATGACATGTTTACAGATTAAGATATGAACAGCCGAATGGAAAGATATAGAACAGACAGGACATGTTTACGGATTGAGATATGGACAGCCGAACGGAAAGATATTGAACAGATAGGAGATATATACATATTGAAATATGAACAGCCAAACGGAAAGATATAGAACAGATAGGGATCGTTTACAGATTGAGATACGAACAGCCGAACGGAAAGATATAGAACAAATAGGACATATTTACAGAATGAGATATGGACCTCCCAAGAAAAAGATATAGAACAGATAGAACATATTTACAAATTGAGATATGGACAGCCGAACGGAAAGATATAGAACATGTATGACATGTTAACATATGGAGATATGCACAACCTAAGGGAAAGATATAGAACAGATATGACATATTTACAGAGTGAGATATGATCGGCCTAACAGAAAGATAGGGAACTGATAGGCCATGTTTAACCATTGAGATATGGACAGCCAAACGGAAAGATATAGAACAGATAGGACATATTTACAGGTTGGGATATTGACGCCCTAACGTAAACTAACGTAAAGATATAGAACAGATTTGACATACTTACAGATTGAGATAAGCAGAGCCAAACGGAAAGATATAGAACAGATATGATATGTTGACAGATTGAGATATGGACAGCCGAACGGAGAGATATAGAACAGACAGGACATGTTTACACATTGAGATATTGACAGCCTAACGGGAAGAAATAGAACATATAGGACGTATTTACAGATCGAGATATGAAAAGCCGAACGGAAAAATGAAGAACAGAAAGAAGAAAGGACATATTTACAGATTGAGATATGGACAGCCGAACGGAAATATAAAAGAACAGATATGACATATTTACAGAATGAGATATGAGATATGGACGCCCTAACGTAAAGATATATGACAGATATTAAAGTTTACAGATTGAGATATGAACAGCCGAACGGAAAGATATAGAACAGATAAGACATATTTACAGATTGGGATATGGACAGCCCAATAAAAAGATATAGAACAGATAGAACGTATTTACAAATTGAGATATGGACAGCCGAACAGAAATATTGAACCTATATGACATATTAATATATGAGATATGGACATATGAAGAAAAAAATAAATAACAGATATGACATATTTACAGATTGAGATATGGACAGCCGAACGAAAAGATAAAGAACATGTATGACATATTAAGATATTGAGATATTTGACAGCCGAACGGAAAGATATTGAGCAGATAGGTGATATATACATATTGAAATATGGACAGCCCAACGGAAAGATATAGAACAGATAGGTATTGTTTACAGATTGAGATATGGACAGCTGAACAGAAAGATATAGAACAGATAGGACTTGTTTACAGATTTAGATATGGACAGCCAAAGAGAAAGATATAGAACAATTAGTACATATTTACAGATTGAGATACTGACAGCCGAACGGAAAGATATAGAACAGATAGGATATATGAAAAGATTAAGATACTGACAGCCGAACTGAAAGATATAGAACAGATGGGACATATTTACAGATTGAGATATTGACAGCTGAAGGAAAGATATAGAACAGACAGGACATTTTTACAGACTGTGATATGGACAGCCGAACAGAAAGATATAGAACAGATGGGACATATTTACAAATTGAAATATGTACAGCCAAACCGAAAGAGATAGAACAGAGAGGACATGTTTACGGATTGAGATATGAACAGCCGAACGGAAAGATATAGAACAGATATGACATGTTTACAGATTAAGATATGAACAGCTGAATGGAAAGATATAGAACAGACAGGACATGTTTACGGATTGAGATATGGACAGCCGAACGGAAAAATATTGAACAGATAGGAGATATATACATATTGAAATATGAACAGCCAAACGGAAAGATATAGAACAGATAGGGATCGTTTACAGATTGAGATACAAACAGCCGGACGGAAAGATATAGAACAAATAGGACATATTTACAAATTGAGATATGGACAGCCGAACGGAAAGATATAGAACAGCTATGCCATATTTACAGATTGAGATATGTACAGCCGAACGGAAAGATATAGAACATGTATGACATGTTAACATATGGAGATATGCACAACCTAAGGGAAAGATATAGAACAGATATGACATGTTTACGGATTGAGATATGGACGGCTTACGGAAAGAAATGGAACATATAGGACATGTTTACAGATTAAGATATGAACAGCCGAACGGAAAGATATAGAACAGATAGGACATATTTACAGATTGAGATATAGACAGCCGAAAGGAAATATATAGAACAGATATGACATATTTACAAATTGAGATATGAGATATGAACAGCCGAACGGAAAGATATAGAACAGATATGACATGTTTGCAGATAGAGATATGAGATATGGACGCCCTAACGTAAAGATATAGGACGGATAGGCATGTTTACAGATTGAGATATGAACAGCCGAACGGAAAGATATAGAACAAATAGGACATATTTACAGATTGAGATATGGACAGCCCGACAAAAAGATACAGAACAGATAGAACATGTTTACAAATTGAGATATGGACAGCCGAACGGAAAGATGTAGAATCTATATGTCATATTAATATATTGAGATATGGAAAGCCTAACGGAATGCTATAGAACAGATATGACATATTTACAGATTGAGATATGGACAGCCGAACGGAGAGATATAGAACAGATAGGATATATTTACAGATTAAAATATGGAAAGCCTAACGGAACGATATGGAACAGATATGACATATTTAGAGATTGAGATATGGACAGCCCGACAAAAAGATATAGAACAGATAAAACATGTTAACAGCTTGAGATATTGACAGCCGAAGGGAAAGATATAGAACAGATATGACATATTAATAGAGTGAGATATGAACGGCCTAACGGAAAGATATATAACAGATAGGACATGTTTACAGATTGAGATATGCACAGGCGAACGGAGAGATAACAGACAGGACATGTTTACAGATTGAGATATGGATCATATGGCAAAATGAAGGTCGGTTTGCTAATTTGCATACGACCGCCATATTAAAACAAAATGGCTGACTTCATTGTAATGCAATGGTAAGGGCTTGATAATAAAAAACTAAATTATACTCAATAAATTATATGTGGGCAATTTCTCTTTTCTTTATTTTACCCCTACACCGGTTTTGAATTCTTGGGGCGAATTCGGCATTTGAACTCAATAAACTGGAGGTTCCTGGCAATATTCTTAAAATGAAGCACTTCCCTTTATATTCCTAACTAGATTTTGTCAAAAACCTGAAATTTGGAGGCCGTTCCTTCGATATTGGGCCACTGAATACTAACTCTCTTTTCCTGTAATGCCACTTCCGGATAAAAAGTTCCGGTAAATATACTTGGATTTTTGTTCTGTTTCGATTTGTAGGTTCCTGAAAGCTACAAAAAACGTGTTTTATCATATTTTGTTACTATGGCGCCATTTTCTTGGCGTGAAGTGGAAAATCAAAGTCTTAATACAAACCAATTCCATCTGCAGAAACTTGTCTTGTCGTCTGCACCGGTGTTCTAATTTTGTAAACAAGCGATCATGTGATCATCTATGGAATGTGAGGTACCAATTGGGTAGAAATTTATTATTTAAAAATTGTATGTTGACGCGGGATGTTTATGCCTTCCGAAATTGATTCTAAAGTTATGTATTGTGACGTCATCGACGTTATGAATAATTCATGACCTCATGAATAAAAAAGTGACCCTGATTTTGCCATATGTGGCCTAACGGAAAGATATAGAACATATAGGACATGTTTACAGATTGAGATATGACAAGCCGAACGGGAATATATAGAACAAATAGGACATATTTACAGATTGAGATATTTACACCCTAACGTAAAGATATAGGACAGATAGGACATGTTTACAGATTGAAATGTGGACAGCCGAACGGAAAGATATAGAACATATAGGAAATGTTTACAGATTGAGATATGGGCAGCCGAACGGAAATATATAGAACAGATATGACATATTTACAGATTAAGATATGAGATATGGAAGGCAGAACGGAAAGAAATAGAACAGATAGGACATATTTACAGATTGAGATATGGACAGCCCAACAAAAAGATAAGAACGATAAAACATATTTACAAATTGAGATATAGACAACCGAACGGAAAGATATAGAACTTATATGACATATTAATATATTTAGATATGGACAGCCGAGCAGAAAGATATAGAACAGATATGACATATTTAAAGATTGAGATATGAACAGCCGAGAGGAAAGATATAGAACATGTATGACATATTAACATATTGAGATATGGACAGCCGAACAGAAAGATATTGAATAGATAGGAGATGTATACATATTGAAATATCGACAACCGAACGGAAAGATATAGAACAGATAGGAAATGTTTACAGATTGAGATATGGATATCCGAACAGAAAGATATAAAACAGATAGGATATGTTTACAGATCAATATATGGACAACCGAACTGAAAGATATAGACCAGCTATGACATGTTTAGAGATTGAGATATGGACAGCCGAACGGAGAAATATAGAACTGATATGACATGTTTACAGACTGATGTATGGACAGCCGAACGCAGAGATATAGAACTGATATGACATGTGTACAGATTGAGAAATGGACAACCGATGGGAAAGATAAAGGACAGATATGACATATTTACAGAGTGAGATATGGACGACCTAACGTAAAGATATAGGACAGATAGAACATGTTTACAGATTCACATAATTTATGAACAGCCAAACGGAAAAAATATAGAGCAGATAGAACATATTTATAGACTGAGATATGGACAGTCCAACAAAAAGATATAGAGCATATATTTACAGATTGTGATATGGACAGCCGGACGGAAATATATACAACATATATGTCATATTTACAGATTGAGATATGGACTGTCGAATGGAAAGATACAGAACAGATAGCAGATATATACAGTTTGAGATATGGACAGCTGACTGGAAAGATAAAGAAACATATAGGATATATTTACAGATTAAGATATGGACGGCCTAACGGAAAGATATAGAACAGATAAGACATGTTTACAGATCGAGATATGCACAACCGAACGGAGAGATATAGAACAGACAGGACATGTTTACAGATTGAGATATGGACGGCCTAACGGAAAGATAAAGAACATAGGACATGTTTACATATTGAAATATTAACAGCAAAACGCAAAGATATAAAACAGATAGGACATATTTACAGCTTGAGATACCGTCGCCCTAACGTAAAGATATAGGACAGAAAGGACATGTTTACAGATTGAGATATGGACAGCCGAACGGAAAGATAGTGAACAGAAAGGAGATATATACATATTGAAATATGGACAGCCAAACGGAAAGATATAGAACAGATTGGAAATGTTTACAGATTAAGATATGAACAACCGAACGGAAAGATATAGAGCAGATATGACATGTTTACAGATTGAGATATAGAGAGCCGAACGGAAATCTAAAACAGATATGATATGTTGACAGATTGAGTTATGGACAGCCGAACGGAGAGATATAGAACTGATATGACATGTTTACAGATTGAGATATGAACAGCCAAACGGAAAGATATAGACCAGATAGTACATATTTACATATTGAGATACTGACAGCCGAAAGGAAAGATATGGAACAGAGAGGACATACTTACAGATTGAGATATGAACAGCCGAACGGAAAGATATAGAACAGATATGACATGTTTGCAGATTGAGATATGAACGCCCTAACGTAACGATATAGGACGGATAGGCGTGTTTACAAATTGAGATATGAAAAGCCGAACAGAAAGATATAGAACAAATAGGAAATATTTACAGATTGGGATATGAAAAGCCGAACGGAAAGATAAAGAACAAATAAAATATATTTACAGATTGAGATATGGACAGCCCGACAAAAAAGATATAGAACAGATAGAACATGTTTACAAATTGAGATATTTACAGCCGAACGGAAAGATATAGAATCTATATGGCATATTTATATATTGATTTATGGACAGCCTAAGAGAAAGATATAGAACAGATGGGACACATTTACAGATTGAGATATGGACGGCCTAAGGGAAAGATATAGAATATGTAGGACATGTTTACAGACGCAGATATGAACAGCCGAACGGGAAGATATAGCACAGATAGGATATATTTACAGATTGAGATATAGAGAGCCGAACGGAAATCTAGAACAGATATGATATGTTGACAGATTGAGTTATGGACAGCCGAACGGAGAGATATAGAACTGATATGACATGTTTACAGATTGAGATATGAACAGCCAAACGGAGAGATATAGACCAGATAGTATACATATTTACATATTGAGATACTGACAGCCGAAAGGAAAGATATGGAACAGAGAGGACATATTTTTAGATTGAGATATGAACAGCCGAACGGAAAGATGTAGAACAGATATGACATGTTTGCAGATTGAGATATGAACGCCCTAACGTAACGATATAGGACGGATAGGCGTGTTTACAAATTGAGATATGAAAAGCCGAACAGAAAGATATAGAACAAATAGGAAATATTTACAGATTGGGATACGAAAAGCCGAACGGAAAGATATAGAACAAATATAATATATTTACAGATTGAGATATGGACAGCCCGACAAAAAAGATATAGAACAGATAGAACATGTTTACGGATTGAGATATTTACAGCCGAACAGAAAGATATAGAATCTATATGGCATATTAATATATTGATTTATGGACAGCCTAAGAGAAAGATATAGAACAGATGGGACACATTTACAGATTGAGATATGGACGGCCTAACGGAAAGATATAGAATATGTAGGACATGTTTACAGACGCAGATATGAACAGCCGAACGGGAAGATATAGCACAGATAGGATATATTTACAGATTGAGATATGGACAGCCGAACGGAAATATATAGAACAGATATGATATATTTACAGATTGAGATATGAGATATGGACGCCCAAACGTAAAGATATATGACAGATAGACAGGTTTACAGATTGAGAAATGTACAGCCGAACGGAAAGATATAGAACAGATAGGACATATTTAGAGATTGAGATATGGACAGCCCAATAAAAAGATATAGAACAGATAGAACCTATTTACATATTGAGATATAGACAGCCGAACAGAAATATTGAACCTATATGACATATTAATATACTGAGATATGGACATACGAACAAAAAAATATAGAACAGATATGACATATTTACAGATTGAGATATGGACAGTCGAACATTAAGATATATAGGGAATAATACATGGCAAAATCCGTATCACATGCCGTATCATCCC
>MJUU01042302.1:0-30451 GCA_002080025.1 Modiolus philippinarum
TCCCAGTTGTCCATTCTACGATGTCATCAGCAATACGATCTCCGGAATTGGTTATTTTCACAAATATCGTCGATTGTTTATGAAAAAATGATTGCTTCAAAGACAAATTTAGGAAGAACAAAACAACATTTCTATAACTCGTATAGCAAACACTTTCAATTTCCTATGGTTATTAAGGAGATGTGGCTCATAGAATTCAGCCCTTAATTTAGTATATAGAAGGTTATTATCTTGTAATCAAAAGTTCTCTTGGTAACATTTAATTTTAATATTAATTTTGTAAAATTTTATGATATAATTTGTCTGTTGAGATTGGTTCATCGAACACCACATGGCGTTCAATAAACGTGGTGTAAACCTGGTATTTCCATAAATAGTACATGATGTCCTATTTATGGAAACTACATAGGTTCACTACATATTTTTATGCTAACACATCGAATGTTGCATATTAAAACAAGAATAATGTCAAGAAATAATATAACAATTAGTAGCAAGTAATTCGGTGTAATATCTTAATTTAACAAAATTTTGTTCCAGACTAAAGAGTATCTCCCTCTCGCATAGCTCTGTCCTAAGCTTATTTTGGCATTAGTATTTAGATCCTATTGGTAATTTGTTCTCGATCAGCTTTTACACATATTTAGGTTTATTGATTTTCAACTGTTTTAATTTGATCTGCACTGAAGAGACATAAGTTGTCGACATGCGCATATGCAGGAACTTAATTAACTTCGCTTTTTTTGCTATTTATACAGTCCTTGTATCAGTAGCCGTTACTTATTGACGGATTGTTGAATGATTGATGACGGATTTTTGACTGATTGATGACTGATTTTTCACTGATCGATGACGGATCCATGAATAACGGATGCAAACGTATTTTACGGATGTAAACGTATTTTACTGATCGCATCCGTCAATTACGTGTTGTATCAATCAGTAAATCACGTATGACGGATACGTAAATATTTGGAATTTTAAGGCAAAAATTATTCTTGTGTGTTTCCAGGTTGTTAGATACATCTTTTTCGAATATAAAGAAGAATAAACGAATGCTGTATTTTGTTTCAATTTAAATCGTTAACATGTATTTGTGAATGACAACTGGGTATCTAAACTGCATAATACAAGTCTGCGTTTTAGACTCGATCTTTTTTGCAAATTCTATTGATCATATTCTTTCAAAGGAGTTTTATATTTTGCACAACATAATTTTAATGAATTTTGACATATTTAAGTCATGAAAAGTTTGATTTTTAGTGTGCGGTTTAAACTCTGTCTTTAAAAATGACCAAAACAATTGAAATATTTTAAAAATTTTATTCATCACATCCTTTCGTAGAAGTTTTTCTTTTGCGAAACACAATTTAAATGAATTTTAACATATTAAAAGCTTGATAGTTAGATTTGAGTCTGCGGTTTAAACTCTGTTTAAAAAAATGACCATAACAATTGAAATTTTTTGAAAATCTTACTCATCATATCCTTTCGAAGGAGTTTTATCATTTTTGAAACCACAATTTTAATGATTTTAATGATTTTTAACATATTTAAGTCTTGAAAAGTTAGATTTTTAGAGTGCGGTTTAATCTCTGTCTATGATAACGACCAAAACAATTTAAATATTTTGAAAATTTTATCCTTTTGAAGGAGTTTTTCTTTTGCGAAACACAATTTTAACAAATTATAGCATATTTAAGTTTGAAAAGTCAGGTTTTAAGTCTGTGGTTTAAACTCAGTCTGTAAAAATGACCATAACAATTTTAATTTTTTTGGAAATTCTATTCATCAGATCCTTTCAAAGGAGTTTTATCTATTGCGAAACACAATTTTAATGAATTCTGGCATACTTGAGGGTTGAAAAGTCAGATTTTTAGTGTGCGGTTTAAACTCTGTAAAATTGACCAAAACAATTGAAATACTTTAAAAATTTCATTCATCATATCCTTTCGAAGGAGTTGTATCTTTTGCGAAACACACCTTTAACGAATTTTAACATTTTTTAGGATTAAAAAGTTAGATTTGTAGTCTGCGGTTTAAACTCAGTCTGTAGAAATGACCAAAACAATTTAATTTTTTTGAAAGTTTTATTCATCATATCCTTTGGAAGGAGTTTAATATTTTGCGAAGAACAATTTTAATCAATTTAAGCATTCTTTTAGGTTGAAAAATCATATTTTTGGTGTGCAGTTTAAACTCAGTCTTCAAAAATGACCAAAATCAATTCAGTTTGTTGAAAATTTTACTTCATACAATCCTTTTGAAGGAGTTTTTTATTTTGCGAATGACAATTTTAATGAATTTTAGCATATTTAAGGGTTGAAAAGTTAGAAGCATAGTCTGCGGTTGAAACTCAGTCTATAAAAATTGCCAAAACAATTTGATTTTTTTGAAATTTTATTCATCATATCTTTTCGAAGGAGTTTTTTATTTTGCGAAACACAATTTTAATGAATTTTAGCATACTTAAGGGTTGAAAAGTCAGATGCATAGTCTGCGGTTTAAACTCAGTCTATAAAAATTGCCAAAACAATTAGAATTCTTTGAAAATTTTATTCATCATATCCTTTCGAAGGAGTTATTTATTTTGTGAAACACATTTTTAATGAATTTTAGCTTACTTAAGGGTTGAAAAGTCAGATTTTTAGTGTGCAGTTTAAACTCAGTCTATAAAAATGACCATAACAATTTAAATTTTTTGAAAATTTTATCCATCATATCCTTTCGAAGGAGTTTTTTTTATTTTGCGAAACACAATTTTAATGAATTTTAGAATTCTTTTAGGTTGAAAAATAAGTTTTTTGGTGTGCGGTTTCAACTCAATCTTCAAAAATGACCAAAACAATTCAGTTTGTTGAAATTTTGACTTCATTCAATCCTTTTGAAGGAGTTTTTTATTTTGCGAATCACAATTTTAATGAATTTTAGCATATTTAAGGGTTGAAAAGTAAGATGCATAGTCTGCGGTTTAAACTCAGTCTATAAAAATTGCCAAAACAATTTAATTTTTTTGAAAATTTTATTCATCATATCCTTTCGAAGGAGTTTTTTATTTTGTGAAACACAATTTTAATGAATTTTAGCATACTTAAGGGTTAAAAAGTCAGATTTTTAGTGTGCGGTTGAAACTCTGTCTATAGAAATGACCAAAACAATTGAAATATTTTAAAAATTTTATTCATCATATCCTTTCGAAGGAGTTTTATCTTTTGCGAAACACAATTTTAATGATTTTTAACATATTTAAGTCTTGAAAAGTTAGATTTTTAGTCTTTGGTTGAAACATTGTCTATAAAAATGACCAAAACAATTGAATTTTTTGGAACATCTTATTCATCATATCCTTTTGGTGGAGTTTTATCTTTTGAAAACACAATTTCAACAATTTTCAGCATATTTAAGTTTGAAAAGTTAGATTTTTAGTCTGCAGTTTAAACTCTGTATATAAAATTGACCAAAACAATTGAAATATTTTAAAAATTCTATTCATCATATCCTTTCGAAGGAGTTCTATCTTTTGCGAAACACACCTTTAACGAATTTTAACATTTTTAAGGGTTAAAAGTTAGATTTGTAGTCTGCGGTTTAAATCAGTCTGTAGAAATGACCAAAACAATTTAATTTTTTTGAAAGTTTTATTCATCATATCCTTTGGAAGGAGTATAATATTTTGCGAAGAACAATTTTAATCAATTTAAGCACTCTTTTAGGTTAAAAAATCATATTTTTGGTGTGCGGCTTAAACTCAATCTTCAAAAATGACCAAATCAATACAGTTTTTTGAAAATTTTACTTCATACAATCCTTTTGAAGGAGTTTTTTATTTTGCGAATCACAATTTTAATGAATTTTAGCATATTTAAGGGTTGAAAGGTTAGATGCATAGTCTGCGGTTGAAACTCAGTCTATAAAAATTGCAAAAACAATTTAAATTTTTTGAAAATTCTATTCATCATATCCTTTCGAAGGAGTTTTTTATTTTGTGAAACACAATTTTAATGAATTTTAGCATACTTAAGGGTTGAAAAGTCAGATTTTTAGTGTGCGGTTGAAACTCTGTCTATAGAAATGACCAAAACAATTGAAATATTTAAAAAATTTTATTCATCATATCCTTTCCAAGGAGTTTTATCTTTTGCGAAACACAATTTTAATGAATTTTTACATATTTAAGGCTTAAAAAGTCTGATTTTTAGTCTTTGGTTTAAACTCTGTCTGTAAAAATGACCAAAACAATTGAATTTTTTGGAAAATCTTATTCATCATATCCTTTCGGTGGAGTTTTGTCTTTTGAAAACACAATTTCAACAAATTTCAGCATATCTAAGTTTGAAAAAGTAGATTTTTAGTGTGCAGTTTAAACTCTGTCTATAAAAATGACCAAAACAATTGAAATATTTGGAAAATTTTATTCATAATATCCTTTCGAAGGAGTTTTATCTTTTGCGAAACACACCTTTAATGAATTTTAACATGTTTAAGGCTTAAAAAGTTAGATTTTTAGTGTGTAGTTTTTACTATGTCTATAAAAATGACCAAAACAATTGAAATTTTTGGAGAATTTTCTTCATAATATCTTTTCGAAGGAGTTTTATCTTTTTCGAAACACACCTTTAATGAATTATAACGTGTTTAAGGCTTGAAAAGTTAGATTTTTAGAGTGTAGTTTAAAATCTGTTTACAAAAATGACCAAAACAATTTAAATATTTTGAAAATTTTATTCATCATATCCTTTGGAAGGAGTTTTATCTTTTGCGAAAACAATTTTAATGAATTTTAACATACTTACGGCTTGAAAAGTTAGATTTTTAGTGTGCGGTTTAAACTCTGTCTATAAAAATGACCAAAACAATTAAAAATTTTTGAAAATCTTATTCATCAAATCCTTTCGAAGGAGCTTTATATTTTGCAAGGCACATTTTTAATGAATTAAAGCATTCTTTTAGGTTGAAAAATCAGATTTTTGGTGTGCGGTTTAAACTCAATCTTTAAAAATGACCAAAACAATTTGAATTTTTTCAAAAAATTTATTCATCATATCCTTTCGGAGGAGTTTTATATTTTGCGAAGCACAATTTTAATGAATTTAAGCATTCTGACGGTTAAAAAATCAGATTTTCAGTCTGCGGTTGAAACTCAACCTTTAAAAATGACCTATTTTTGAAAATTTTATTCATCATATTCCTGTGGAAGATTTTTTTAATTTCATGAATCACGATTTTAATCAATTTATAGCATATTTAGTGAAAAGAATGATTTCCCAGTCTTTCGTGTATGAATGCGTCAAATCATTTGTTTTGTTTTTGTTTTTTTGGTTTTTTTTGGTTTTTTTTGTCATTCCATTTTTGTTTCGCTCTTATTTGCATTCCTGTTATTGTCAAACAATTAACGTTTAACCAGTTGTATAAATTATTTTTAATATTGTTTTTTTTTTATCAAATTAAATTTGTTTATTTTCGACGATTGGTCAAATCAGATGTGCTTCCAAATTTTAATGCATTCGAACAAACTGTATTATATACTGTGCATTTCCTACGTACAAGCAGAAACATCAAGTAAATATAATATTATCCTTAACGTTCGGATTAAATATACCTACGGTGTTATAAAATTTTTTTTATATATTTCAATTCTAAATTCATTTTTGTGATGAAACGAAATTATCATTTCGCAAAATGTATTAACTTGAAAGATGACGTAAGGCTATCAATCAGTCATTTACGGATAGGACCGATCAGTCATCCGTCAGTCACGTAATTTACGTATTGTATCCGTCAAATACGTGAAATACTTCTCCCATCCGTCAGATTTTGACGGATTGTTGACTGATCGATCACTGATCAATGACTGATCGTTGACGGCTGACGGATCGCTTAATGATCGCTCTTTTAGTAACGGCTACTGAAGCAAGGACTGTAGCATGGCAAGTTCTCACAATACATGGATTTATAGACCTGATTAGAGTATAGAGACCTCGGACTACGTGCGCGTTCAAAATGCTCTAGTCAGGTCTATAAATCCATGCATTGACTTCATTGCCATGCTATATTTGTATAATATCAAACTGTCTACTTTTTGTCTGGTATGTATACGTGGTGTTATATTTCTGTTTAGTCTTTATACCAGAACACAACGGCAGACATCGCAAACTGCATTTAGGGTGAACCCCCACTTTTTAATATGAAAAATAGTATGTCTTTCTTCCAAGACGCCAAAAACTTATAAGATTAAGGCGGAAAAAGTACAATTTTCCATGTATATCTTGAAACCTTTAAAAGGGACACTGTAGATTTTCACTTTTTATTTTGGATTGCATTCTTTGTTAATTTTCCCCAAAATATGAAAATTGAAAGTTGTTTTTATCGAAAAAACGATCCCGTACCCCCTATTTTTAATTCATATTCCGATGTATACTGAAAAAATCTATCACTGAGTAAAAAATGGGAGCTTTATGTAATGATATCATTTTGTATCGTCCCACCTTAAAACAAATGAAAATAAATAAATGGTTACCGATTAGAATCCCATACTTTGTTTGTACAAAGTGAAATGCACCCATCTAGACCATCATACTAACAGGTAAATACACGTATTAAGTAATCTCCCTTTATTTTCTTTTTACCAAACCGAAAGTTGACACAGATTTCAAAGAAATTTAGAAGACAAATATATTAGTAAGAAATATATTTTATATGAAAACGTAATGTTATTAATAATCTCTATGTATTTAACTTGTTTAAACCCACGAGTTAAAAGTAATGTTTTTAGGATGAATATTGTATTAATACATCTATTATGACCTACATTTTGAATTGACCAACATTTATTTATTTTGGTATATCTTGATCTTTAAACTAATACATGTTAGCTTATGTAGAACAAAAACAGTCAGTATGTAAACAAGTTGTACAGAAAATCATCCATGTCTTTATAAGCTCATCCAGCTCTTTCCATCGTTCGACCAGGGTACACAAAAGTTTGTTTAAATGATTTAAGGATTTGAGAATAACACATATTCCCCGCAGAACCAGGTCAAGGTCAAGATGGCAAAGTTGAACATTAGACAGTATGTGAAAACGATACTTGACAAATTCGAAAATAAGAGGCTCTCAAGAGCTGTATTGCTCACCTGAACGATGGATGTATCGCATTTTAAATAATGTCTTATGTTAAACTATGCTTTCTGCTGGAGACCACCTTTGATTGGATGAAGTCATGCCAGTGACAAATTTTGAAGGGGCCACCCAAGGACCTTTTTTAGTTCAAATTGGATAAGGTGTGTCAGATGCCATTTAAAAAATGATTCTTAATATATGTTCCTGACGGTTGCCGTCTTGAATGAGGTAGGGATCTACAGCATACTTTTTTGAAGTGGACAATCTAAGGACCATTGTGACCAATATATGTTTTGTTCTAATTGGACTAGTTTCTTTTTTTTATTTCCATAGGGTCGAATGTTAAATTGTGTTCCAGGCTGGCAGCCATCTCGGATGAGGTACAGACCTGAAGTATACCTTTTTCGGAAAAGAACTTTGAGACTAGGTTTTGCTCTAATTGGACCAGTACTTTCGGAGAAGATATTTGACTGTATTTTCCTCATGGTCCAATGTTAAAACTATGTCTCAATCTTGAATTAAATAGAGACGTGTCGCATACCTTTTTGGAAAGGGCCATCGTAGGGTCGCTATGGATAAGGTTTGGACCTGCTTGATTTCTTTTTTTAAAGGTCCAGTTAACCATCTTAAAACCACTGTGATAAAGTTTGGTTCTAATTGGGTCAATTGTTTCTGAGAAGATCTTTGAATGTATTTTCCAAAAAGTGCAATGATTGGCAGCCATCTTGGTTGAGGTACAGACCTGCCGGAAACCTTTTCTGATCGGACAATTTTAGGACCGTTGTGACTAAGTTAGGTTCTAAATGAACTAGATGAGTCTGAAAGAATTTTTATTCTAATTGGATCAGTAGTTTCTGAGAAAAAGATCTTGAATATGTTTTCAAAGTGTCCGATGTTAAAATTGAATTCCCCATTGGCGGCCATCTTGGCCACTTTTTTGGAAGGCAGCATCAAAGGACCTTGTTACCAAGTTGTAATAGGACAAGTAGTTTCTAAGATCTTAAAATGTGTTTTCTACATGGCCCAATTCTTAAAATATGTTTCTCGCTGGTGGCCATCTTGGGTGAGGTACAGACCTGCCGGATATCTTTTACGGAAGAGATCAACTAAGAACCATTGTTACTAGTTTTGGTTAAAATTTAACCGGTGGGTTCTAAGATCTTTTAATGTGTTTTCCCAAAGGTCCAATGTTAATGCTATGTTCGAAACTGGTTGTCATCTTGGATAAGGTTCCGGCCAGCCTGATATTATTTTTGGAAGGTACAAACTAAGGACCATATTGAGACTAAGTTTGGATATACTTTGACTTGTAGGCGCTGATAAGAAGATCTTTGAATAGTTTATTCATAGAGTTTAATTTTAAAACTATATTATCCGCTGGCAGCCAACTAGCTTGAATGAGGTACGGATGTGCCGGATACCTTTTTAAGGAACCATCTAAGGACCATTGTGACTAAGTTGAGCCATAATTAGACTAGTAGATTTTGAGAAGATTAGATTTGACCATCCACAGGGTCTAATGTTAATACAACGTTTCACTCTAACGGCCATCTTGGATGGCAGAAGAAAACAAAATGTGTGAGACAGTCGGTCTCCTTTAAAAAGGGGTCCATACTTCATCCATGGTAAACGCCTGACAACAAAGACACAAAGTACATCGAAAAAGAATACCGAAGCAAAAAAGAAGAAAAAAGAAGAAATGGGAAATTACAAACTCAAAAATTCAAAATCACGGCAATTCATATCAAACACAAATTGAGACAGCATGACCAAGTCAAAATAAATAAACAAAAATGAACAAGAACAGCACAAAACCAAAGCAACGGCAGTGTGAACCCCTAGAAGAACTTGGGATATCACCAGGTACTCCGGAGGGTAAGCATGACCTGCTTCACAGTTCGTGGATTTTTTTTTAAATATTAACCTGTCGTCGTGTGAATATTATACTGTTGTGTATCACAATTTCCTGAAACTGAGAAAAATCGACTTAAAGTTTGAGGTCTATTTTTTCCAAACTGTTGGTAGAAAGTTGCCTCAAAGTTTCAAAACGACATTTTGTACATAAAAAGCAAGTAAAATTAATCTTTTAAATGAAGTTAATTCATTACATTAAAGAAGTAATTCCCCCCTTTATTCTGATTTTCAAAATCTTACTTTAAAAACACAAAAACTGTTATAAGTCCTGAAGATGTAACATTATAGCAACTACAGGGTTGAACTTTCTTACGATTTCGCTACCCGGATGTCCATACTTTTCTAATGGACAATGGAAATATAACAACAGGGGTACCCTGAAAATCATACAAAAACTCACTAATGTAGAGTGATCTCACCGTAGGGAGATAGATCAGTATAAAATTAGCCGAACTGCATTGTTATCTCCAATTTTTCAAAAAGTGGAGTTATAACAGTGTAATATTCACACGACGCTGTCCTGTTCAAAATATTCCTGCCTTTTTTGGTAGTAGGCTGTTATTAACAATTCTGAAACTTAATGGAAAAACAGTTGCCCTATGAATAAAGCCAGTAGCAAGGTGAGCGATACAAGCTCATGTAAGCCTCTGATTTGGAATGTTTTAACAATGCATTAACTGTCATGTCTCTGCTGATGTACGGAAATATATTAAGTAAATAGTTTGTGACTTTACTTTTCAGCATTGAAAACATCAAGTCATTGATAAACCACAATTTTCCTCATTATCACATAATGTCTAAAAAAATATTTATGGTAGTTCGAGCCTATTAAAATATCAGACGAATGACAAGTAGTCTACTTTTTCC
Source organism: Modiolus philippinarum (assembly GCA_002080025.1). Lineage (NCBI taxonomy): Eukaryota > Metazoa > Mollusca > Bivalvia > Mytilida > Modiolidae > Modiolus > Modiolus philippinarum. The sequence goes on from MJUU01042302.1 coordinate 9,901, forward strand.
TTTTTCCTTTTTCGACATTCAAATTTCAAAATTATTCTAAGTCCATAATACGTGTATAAGCATATAATACTATTTTAACATTCATTTAGTTTTTCGATATTCATTTACTTATTCGAAAAAAGTCATTTTGACATTCATTTACTTTTTCGATATTCATTTACTTATTCGATTTTCATTTACTTATTCGGAAATTTTTATTTTTACATTCATTTACTTTTTCGATATTCATTTACTTATTCGATTTTCATTTACTTATTCGGAAATTTTCATTTTTGCATTCATTTACTTTTTCGATATTCATTTACTTATTCGAAAAAAGTCATTTTGACATTCATTTACTTTTTCGATATTCATTTACTTATTCGATTTTCATTTACTTATTCGGAAATTTTCATTTTTTCTTTCATTTACTTTTTCGATATTCATTTACTTATTCGAAAAAAGTCATTTTGACATTCATTTACTTTTTCGATATTCATTTACTTATTCGAAAAAAGTCATTTTGACATTCATTTACTTTTTCGATATTCATTTACTTATTCGATTTTCATTTACTTATTCGAGAAAAAAATCATTTTGACATTCATTTACTTTTTCGATATTCATTTACTTATTGGAAAAAAGTCATTTTGACATTCATTTACTTTTTCGATATTCATTTACTTATTCGATTTTCATTTACTTATTCGGAAATTTTCATTTTTACATTCATTTACTTTTTCGATATTCATTTACTTATTCGAAAAAAGTCATTTTTACATTCATTTACTATTTTTGAGCCCAATGCCTGACTCTTACACTAGCCATATCGTTATTCCTTACCCTTAGTCAAAACACCACCGAAGCCTGGCTTCTCTTTCCCTTTTGGTTCCAGAGATGTCATTTTTAGCCGAAATTCAAATGCAACTCCTCATCCAGATTTGTTAGGGAAGATTTCTACTTAGACTACCCTAAGCCAAAACGTCTAGGTAATGTCAAGTCTAAGGGCATTTTTAAGCCTACAACAGTTTACGTAGAATATCATATTTTTCTATCTCCTAAATGCCGGCAGATAGAGATTCGAGGTTTGATGCAATCATCTGGCGTCCAAATGTGTCGCCGGTAAGGCTTACTTTAAAGTTTTAAGGGATTCAGAACAAGTCTAGGGGTAATTGTATGCCGAAAACCGTTAGTGTAAATATTATTCTATTCAAATAATCAATATATAAATATACGCAATTAAATAAAGAAAAGGCATTGTAAAACAAGCGATGTCGCTTATATAAATTCCTGTCCCCTTAAACAATCTCTAAGCCGAAAACTGTTAACGTAGCATATCACATAAGTCTATCTCTACAACGCAAGCAGATAGAGACTCGCTGTTTTTTTTTTTGTCGTCTTCAGCATCGAAAAGATTGTCTTAGGTCCTACTTTGACATTTTCTGGCAATCAGAGGACGCCTTGTGGTATGTAAGCAAAGAAATATCCGTTAGCACATGTTATTACATACATAAACTTGACCCTAACCTTAGCCATTACCTTTACCATTACCATTACCTCAATCACCACCGAAAACCTTGCGGCCCTTTCCCTTACGTTTCCGGAGATATGATTTTAAGCCGAAATTCAAAGGAAACACTTCGGCCAACATTGCCGGGGTAGATTTACATTTGAACAACCCTAAGCCTGAATCTGGCCTTAATTCCAACCCTAACCCTAACCATAACCATTAGATTGACCGTATGGCTTAGCTCAATTGTCATCCTTAGCATGGCGTCTCTATCCCGCTCCCTTCCAGATATGTCATTTTAAGGGAAAATACAAAGGCAAATCATCGGCCGCCTTCTCCGGAAAGATTCCCCTAAATAAAGAAATAAAAGGATAAAAGGAATGAAGATTGAATTACCTCTAAGCCTTTTCCCAAACCCTAACGCGAATCATTTCCTTAGCTCTGTGCCTGAGCCCAGTCGTCTGGCGTCTCTATCTTGATCCGTTTGGAGATGTCATTTTAAGGGGATTTTCAAAGGCGAGGCTCCTGTCGCTTTCCCCGTGGATGATTTTACCTTGAACTACCTCTACGCCGAACCTGGCAATAACCCAAAATCTGACCCTTAACATAGCCATATCCTTATCCCTTACCCTCTACCTCTTACCCTTTATCAACAACCTTCGCAAAGGTCGCGTCTTATCTCTCTATTTGCGGACATGTCATTGTAAGGAGAAATTCAAGGGCAACAACTCCGCCGCCTTCTAAGGGAAAAATTTCCCCAAAGACTATCCCTATGACTAGTGAAACCCTTATGCCCAAAGTAGAAGTAGAGGAAACATTTTAGCTAGTTTGAATAACAATTCATGTCTTTGGAACAAACTAATTTGTAGAAATAAAATTTTGTATCAACTGAAAAGTTAAATCACATCCAAAGATGCCTGCAATGGGATGCAAACCCAAAAGTCACCCAACTGACCCCCTCCAATTATTATCCAAGCATTGTTAAGAAAACAATATTCACCCCCTCTGTTTAGAGCGTTTACAGTTAACTCATTGTGTTCTGTCTATCAGTGTTATGAAAACTTTGATTATATCAAGAATATATAGATGAGAAGAATGAAAAAATAATATTTTTAGTAACATCCCTCATCACTAATATATATATTAGTCCTGGACTTGTCAGGATATGATAAAAGCATTAAATTTTCTTCTTGATAAAATTTTGTTCGTTTCGGTGATACAGTCTATAGGTATTCCTATGGGTACCAACTGTCCACCTCTCATAGCAGATTTATTTCTTTATAGATACGAGTCAAAATTTATGGCAAAAATTCAAAAGGACCCTTCTAAACAGAATTAAGTGGACACATTTAACAATACTCATAGATATTTGGACGATATTTTGGCTTTAAACGATCCTGAATTTTCTAAATTTACAGATGAAATTTATTCTGCAGAACTTACTTTAAATAAATCCGTTAGCAGCAGTGATTATACTCCTTTCCTTGATCTTGATATATCAATAAATCAAGGAAAGTTAAACACTAAGTTTTATGATAAAAGGGATTATTTCTCCTTCCCTATAGTCAATTTCCCCATCTCGACGGCGATGTTCCGTTAGCCCCTTCTTACGGGGTCTACATTTCACAACTTGTTCGATATGCACGAGTATGTAGTGATGTTTCTGACTTCAACGACCGAAATCTTTGTCTCACTGAAAAACTTCTGCATCAAGGGTTTAGATATCATAAATTGACAAACACATTCTCTAAATTTTATTAAAGATACATTGACTTATTAAGAAAGTTCGGTTCTACATGCAGGGCTCTTATACATCAGGGCATTTCACACCCAAACTTCTATGGCAATATCATTTACAGCGCATAAATTCAAAAATTGTCCTTCAAAACTTATAAATCCGTTGAACAAACTTATTCATAAAGGATATAAATATAGCATTGTAGTTAAATAGTTACTTCTGTTTTTTGTTGGCAAAAATATTGATCATCTCCTAAATGCTTTACACCATAACTAAATTTAAACAATTTTTCATATTGGCAGTATTTGGCATTGCACAATATCATGTTCTTCTTTAATAATTGATGATGTTGTTATACCAAATCTATTTAGAAGTATTTCAATTGAAGTTTCATATGTAAGAAGACTTGATATCATAGTCAACGGAAATTATGTCCTTAGCTAGCTGTCAGTAACTGCGAGCATTTGCCCGGACAGTACATGTGTGTGTTGTCTTCATGTTTTATGTTCTTCATTGTAGGGGCACTCGTCTTGATGGGTTGGACTTTTTTCTAGTTTGATTTTTGCTGTGAGTCTTTTTGTGTATTTGTTTTTTTTTTTTTTGCCATTCGCCGCACGTGAGGGGAGGGTTTGGGTCCAAGAGGCGGGTTTGGCCCCACCGCGATTTTTGCGCCTGTCCCAGGTCGGGAGTGTGTTGGTGATTGGCTTGTCCGTGTCTTCTTGTAGAATTTGAGTTTCTTTATATTTGGGTTATTGGATGTGGTTTGTTTCCATTGATTTATTCACTTTTTTTTACCTTATTTGGGGCCATTTAGGGCTTGTTATATGGTGTGAGGTTCCTCACTGTGTTGAAGACCGTACGGTGACCCCTAGATGCTTTGTTTTGGATCGTTTTAACCTGGATATGGAATGTTGTCTCCTTGATTTTTACCCCATTTCCTTTCTTTTCCATATATATAACACTGTATAATATATATTAATACCAGTAAAAAGAAATTGAATAAAGCAACTGCAGTAGAATACCGAAGGGAAAAAAAGGAAGTGATGATTACAAAAATCGAAGTCCAAAGACATTGCAAAAACGGCAACAGAGAAAAACAAAGACAAGACAAGGACATGAGACAGCCACTTTGCACGAAAATAAAAAGGACGACATTAAGAAGAAAATGAAGACAATAGGCTGAATAATTGAAAGATCTTTTTACAAAGTAAATTATATAGATACCAAGAAGCATTTTATCATAAATGAGTTTAATGTTTCTACATATAATTTGAAACAAAATATAATTTCATTTTTGGTGAAATGATACGGGACAGTCACATGCCAAGATCAAGGTCAAGAGGTCAAATATTTAGTTACCAACTTAAAGGTCTCTCCACAAAGAATACAAAATATGCAAAATATGAAAGCCCTATCACTTACCATTCATAATGGTATATAAATCATATACCCAATGTTAAAGTTAAGAATTTTTTTTTAAAAAGTCCATCACATACTAAGGTCAATGTCACCAGCTAAAAAAAATTCGGTATCGTGTGAAAGGTCTTGCCACAAGGAATACACATGCTAATTATTAAAGCCCTATCACTTACCATTCAAAAGAGATGCCCAATGTTGAAGTTTTTGCAGACAAACAGACAGACAGACAGGCGGACAGACCAAAAACTATATGCCCCCGAATCTTCAATTCACGGGGCATAAAAAGTAGATTTACCCCAGTTCAAAGTTTAAGGCAAACTCCGCCCAGTCAATCTTAAGTTTTCTTACAAAAAGCCCGGTGTCTCCATCTCGCTCCATCCCGGATATGTCATTTTGATGGGAAATTCAGATTCAAAAACGCATCCGCCTTCTCCAGGGAAGATTTCCAATTTTAACTACCCCTACATGGCCTTCACCCCAAGCTTTACCTTTACCCTAGCCATTACCTTAACTTTATGGCTTAGCCCTATCGTCACCTAAAGCCTGGCGGTCCTATTCTGCTCCATTACAAAGATGTCATTTGAAGGGGAAAATCAAAGACAAGGCCGGGGTCGCCTTCCTCGGGGAAGATTTCCCCTTGAACTACCCCTAAAACGGAACCTGGCCTTAACCCAAACACTGTCCCGAAACCTATCCATTTCTTTAACCCCACGCCTGAGCCTTATCATCACCCCTAGCCTGGCGTCTCTATTGCATTTCGTTTCGGAGATGTCAATTTAAGCCGATATTATAATGCAGATCCTCGGTCGGCCTTGCCGGGGAAGATCTCCCCTTTAACTACCCCTAAATCAGAACCTTTTCTGAACCAAACCCTAACCCTAACAATAACATAACCTTAATCCTTTGCCGTCCTGAAAAGTTCTATCCTCTTTCATTGCCTATAACACATAGACTAGTTTCCTGGCGAAGTGTTGTGAAATATGCCTATAACATTTTACTGCCCGATAGAGCTACCAGAGCGCTTTCCTTTTCGCCGACAGTCATTATTCTATCACATAATTGTCGGATGAGCTTTGGATTTTTCGTTTCTCGCCCATGGCACTACTAAGGGGTCCCATTTTGCTCTTGTAGCATTTTGTGAAAACGCCAAAATACCCGAATTCAACTAAAAAAGACAAGTTGTTGATTTCATTTTTTAGCAATTTGTTGAATTGGTGGCATCCATGCTGCCTATGATTTAGTCTTTGACGGATCTAGAATGCATTTCTACCACATGGACCAACGACTGATTATGGCAGATATGGATGTACCTATTCAGGGGAACGGTAATCTGTCCATCCCGAATGTCCATTTCAGAGACAACAACTCTAGTGCAAAACACAGCCCAGGAAAATTGCAACATATCACCTATTTCACATGATGCTAGCAATAAACACCGCAAATGCTACCTATAAGATTTGTTACATGAGACCCCGATGTTTTACATAGAGTTCAGAAGGTTTTATGGATTGCTGTACATGTATGCGTAATCAGGCATGACATCTAAACTGCTCCCATGTGAAATTGCTACCTTTAAGAAAAATTAAAAGTATAATGGATCTACAGCCTTTTATCATACGCATGGAGAGCTGCCTCCTGCAGATACGGACGTGCTTATTCAGACGAAATGTCCTCTCTACATCCAGTATTCTCATTCTTAAGGCCGACACTATAGCACTTAACGCATCCGAGTATTCGCACAATGATTTCAATTACCGACGAAAATGCTACCGAAAAGATTTGGCAGGGGTCTTATGGCTTGCTACGCACAAGTGCCGAGTCAGGCATTGGATCTAAGCTCCGAGCGTTTTTCATGGAAGATTCCATATAACTATGTAACAGAAAAAGTTAAAGTGGTTTCCATACCTGAAAATGCTACCTATAAACTTTTTAGGAGGTGAAAATGTTACCTGTAAGAAAATGCTAGTTATGTGACATAGTCTAAGAATCCATGTGAAAATGCTACCTATATGACATTGCGTTTCTTCAAGGCTTAATATCCAAGTCAACCTAGGAGATAGGGCGGTAGAACAGATAGAGATAGAGACTTGCGAATTTGTGCATTATGTGTATTTTTCATGCACTAAGACTGGCCCCTTTGTGGCTAAGTTTTAAAGTGCTAAGCGATTTGATCAAGGGATCAGGTCACAAAGAAGACCAAAATGATTTTTAGGATCATGTGTACTAAAGGGTGATACAATGGACAAAGATGGACTTGCGGTTTTGTGCATTGTATTTTTCATTTTGTCATTTTCAAGGGGAAAATCAACACATGATCAAGGGAAGGCTTCCAACACCTTCACCGGGGAAGATTTTCCCTAGAACTACCACGAAAATGGAACCTGATCTTAAAGCTAACCCCAACCCTTACCTTCGCAATAACCTTAACCCTATACCTTAACCCAATCGTCACTCCAATCGTCACCACAAACCTGGCGTCTCTATCCCGCTGCGTTCTGGAGATGTCATTTTCAAGGGGAAAATCAAGAGAGGGGTGTCGCCACCTTCGCCAGGGTAGATTTCCCCTTGAACTACTATAAAACAAGAACATGACCAAAACACCAACACAAACCCTAACCCTCGCCAAAACTTTAACCCCTTAGTTTAGCCCAATTGTCTCCGCAAGCCTGGCGTCTCTATCCTGCTGCGTTCCGGATCCAGAGAGGTCATTTACAGGGGGAAAATTATTGGGAGGCCGTCGTCGCTTACGCCGGGGAAGATTTCATCCCGAACTACCCTAAAGCCGGAACATGGCCTTAACCTGAACCCCTAGCCTAATCCTTGCAACATCCTGAACCCTATACATTAGCTAAATCGTCACCGCTTAGCTTGTCTCTATTCCACTGCTTTCCGAAGATGTTTTTTTTTCAGGTTGAAAAGTCAAGGAAAGGAGGTCGCCGTCTTCGCCGGGGAGATTTCCCCTTGAACTACCTTTAAGCCGGAACGTGACCTTAAAGCCAATCAAAACCCTAACCCTCGCCACAACCTTAACCATATGCATGAGTCCAATCGTCACTGCCAACCTGACGTCTCAATCCTGATTCGTTCTGGAGATGTAATTTTTAGGGGGAAAAGCAAGTCAAGGCCTCCGCTGCCTTAGCCAGGGAAAATTTCCCCTTGAACTTACCCTAAGCCGGAACCTGGTCTTAACGCCAATGCTTATGCTAACCTTTACGACAACACTTACCCCATGCCGTAGACTAATCATCACTGCAACCCTGGCGTCTCTATCCGGCACCGTTTTCGTGTTATAGTTTCAATGGGAAAATCAAGGGAAGGCCTGGGGAAGATTTCCTCTTGAACTACCCGTATGCCGGAACCTAGCCTTAACATCAACCGTACCCTTAACCCTCACCAGAAACTTAACCACAAGCCTTACGCCAATCAACACCCCTAATCTATCTGCCTCCGTTTTAGTTGTATTTTAAGGGGAAAATAAAGGAAGGCCTCGGCCGCCATCGCCGTTTAAGATTTCCCCTCGAACTACCCCTATGCCGGAACCTAGCCTAAACATAAACTCTAACCTTAACCCTTACCACAACCTTCAAACAAAGCCTTAGCCAAAGTCTTCGCCCCCTAACCTGGTGTCGCTATCAACCTCCGTTGCAGAGATTTAGTTTTAAGGGGGAAAATCAATGTAAGGGCTCGGCTAGCTTCTCTTGGGAAGATTTTCTCTTGAACTGACCCTATTCCGGAACCGACCCTTAACATCAAAACTAACCCTAACCCCAACCATTACCTTTACCCTATACCTTGGCCCAATCGTCAGTGCAAACCTTGCATCTCAATCTTGCTCCGTTCCGGAGATGTCATTTCAAGAGGAAAGTCAAGGGAAGGAGGCCAACGCCGCCGCTGCTGGCTTCCCCGGAAAACTAACCCTTAGCCAGGAGATGGCCTTACCGCGAACTCTAAACCTAACCCTTACTACAAACTTAGTCCAATGCCTTAGACTAATCATCACCGTAACCCTAGCGTCTCTATCTGGCACTATCCGGAGATATAGTTTTAAGTGGAGAATAAAGGGAAGGCCTTGGCCGGCTTTACCGAGAAAGATTTCCTCTTGAACTAACCATAAGCCGGAACCAGGCCTAACAGCCAACGCTAACCCTTACCCTTACAACAACCTTAACCCCAAGCCTCAGCCCAATCGTCACCCCTTACCTGGCGTCTGTCTCAAACTCCGTTCCGTAGATGTCATTTAGAGAAAAATCAAGAGAAGGCAGCCAAAACCTTCACCGGGGAAGATTTCCTCTTGAACTACCCTTAAGCCGGAACCTGACCTTAAAGTCAACCCCAACACTTACCCACGACACAATCTTTACGCTGTACCTTAGCCCAATCATCACCGCCAACCTGGCGTCTTTATCCCGCTGGGTTCCAGAGATGTCAATTTCGGGGTGAAAAATCATGAAGAGGCCTTCATCTCCTTCGCTGGTGAAGATTTCCCCTTGAACTACCCTAAAGCCGGAGCATGGCCATAACTCCATCCCCAACGCTAACCCTTACCACAACCTTAACCCTTTACTTTAGCCCATTCATCACCGCAAACGTGGCTTGTCTATCCCGCAACGTTCCGCAGATATCATTTTCAGGGGGAGCAAGGGAAGGTCTCCACCATGTACGCTTGGGAGGATTTCCCCTTGAATTACCCTTACGCCAGAACCTGGCCCTTAAGCTCACCAAAACCAAAACCCTCGACACAACCTTAATCCCTATTCCTAAGCTCAATAATCGCTGCAAACCTGGCATCTCTACCCCGCTACGGTACGGAGATGCAATTTTCAGGGGAAAAATCCAGGGAAGGCCGCCAAAGCCTTCGAAGGGGAAGATTTCCTCTTGAAATACCCCGAAGCCGGAACTTGGCTTACAAGCCAACCCTACCCTAACCATGGCCACAACCATAACGCTTTATCTTGACCCAATTGTCACCGCAGACCTGACGTCTTTATCCTGCTCTGTTCCGGAAATATCATTTTTAGAGGGAGAAATCAAGGGAAGGCTTCCGCCGCCTTCGCCGGGGAAGATTTCCCCTTGAACTGCCACATATCCCGAAGACAGCTTTAACGGCAACTCTAACCTTAACCCTGGACACAACCTGAACCCTCTACCTCAGCTTAATCGTCACTGCAAACATGGCGTCATTATCCTGCTACGTTCAGGAGATGTCGTTTTTGGCGGAAAATCTAATGGGAGGCCGTCAAAGCCTTCGCCTGGGAGGATTCTACTTGAACTACCTTTAAGCCGCAACGTGACCTTAAAGCCAACTGAAACCCTGACATCTGCCATAACCTTAACTTATACCTTGGACCAGTCGTCACTGCAAACCTGGTGTCTCTATCCCCTGCGTTCCTTAAATGTCATTTTCGGAGAGAAAAATCAAGGGAAGGCTGTCGTCGCCTTCGCTGGGGAAGATTTCCCCTTGAACTACCCTAAAGCTGGAACATGGCCATAACGCGAACCCAAACCCTAACCCTCGCCACAACCTTGAACCTCTACCTTAGCCCAATCGTCAACGCAAACCTGGCGTCTCTATTCTGCTGCGTTCCGAAGATGTCATTTTCAGGAGGAAAATCAAGGAAAGACCGTCGCCGCCTTCGTCGGTATGATTTCCTCTTGAACTACCCTTAAGCCGGAACGTGACTTTAAAGCCAACCGCAATTCCACCCCTGCCACAACCTCAACCCTATTCATTAGCCCAATCGTCACTGCTAACCTGGCGTCTCTACCCCCTACGTTCCGGATATGTCATTTTCAGAGGGAAAAATCAAGGGGAGGCCGTCGCCGCCTTCGTCGGGGAAGATTTCATCTTGAACTACCTAAAAGCCGGAAAATGGCATCAAAGCCAACCATTACCCTTACCCTTGCAACAACCTTAACCATATACCTTAGCCCAATCGTCATCGGTAACCTCGCGTCTCTGTCCTGCTGAGTTCCGCAGATGTCATTTTCAGGGGAAATCAAGGTGGACCATCTCTGCCTTCGCCGGGGAAGATTTCTCACTGACCTAGCCTAAAGCCAGAACATGGCCTTAACGCCAACCCCAACCCTAGCCCTCAACACAACCTTAACCCTATACCTTAACCCAATCGTCACCCCAATCGTCACCACAAACCTGGCGTCTCTATCCCGCTGCGTTCTGGAGAGTCATATAAAGGAGAAAATCAAGGGAAGGACGCTTACGCCGCCGCTGCTGGCTTTCCCGTGAGAAGATTTACTCTTAAACTAACCCTTAGCCTGAACCTGGCCTAAACGTTAAAGCTAACCCTAACCTTTACCACAACCTTAACCCCTTGCCTTAGATTTACCATCACTGCAACCATGGCGTCTTTATCCGGCACCGTTCTGGAGATGTAGTTTTAAGGGTAAAATCAAGGGGAGGCCTACGCCGGCTTTACCTTGGAAGATTTCACCTTAAACTACCCCTAAGTCGAAATCTGGCCTTAAAGCCAACGCTTGACCTAGCCCTTACCACAAACTTAACCCCAAGTCTGAGCCCAATCGTCAACCCTTTTCAGGCGTCTGTCTCCCTCTCCGTTCCGTAGATGTCATTTTAAGGGGAAAATCAAGTGGAGGCCTCGGCAGGCTTCGCCGAGGAAGATTTCCCATCGAACAACCCTATGCCGGAACTTAGCCTTAACATCAACCCTAACCATATCCTTAACCCAAAGCCTCAGCCCAATCATCACTATGACCTGGTGTCTCTACCCGGCTCCGTTCTGGAGATGTAGTTTTAAGCGGAAAGTCTAGGGAAGGCCTCGGCAGGCTTCGCCGGGGAAGATTTCCCCTTGAACTACCCTAAGCCGGAACCTGACCCTATATTCAACCCCAACCCTTACCCTCGCCACGACCTTAACGCTATACCTTAGCATAATTACAACTGCAAACATGGCGTCTCTATCCCGCTACGTTCCGTAGACGCCATTTTCAGGGGGAAAAAATCAAGGAAACGCCTCCACCCTCGCCGACGGAGATTCCCCGTTAAATTACTCCTAACCCGGAACCTGGCCGTAAAGCCAACCCCAATCCTTACCCTTGCCATAGCCTTAACCATATACCTTAATCCAATCATCACCATAAACCTGGCGTCTTTTTCCCTCTACGGCACGGAGATGTCATTTTCAGGGGAAAATTCAAGGGGAGGCCACCGCCGCCTTCGTCGGGGGAAGATTTCCCTTTGAACTATCCCGAAGCTAGAATTTGGCCTTAAAGCCAACCCCGACCCTAACCCTGGCCACAATCATACCCCTTTAACTTAGGCAAATCGTCACCGCAAACCTGACGTCTCTATCACGCTCCGTCCCGGAATTATCATTGTCAGGTATAGAATTCAAGGGAAAGCTTTCGCCGCCTTCGCGGGGGAAGATTTCCCCTTGAACTAATACTTACCCGGAATCTGGCCTTAAACCCACCCTTACAGGATACATAACCATTACTTTGACCCCATGCCTTAGTCCAATCGTCAACAATAGCCTGGCGTCTCTATACCGCTCCGTTGCGAATATGTCATTTAAAAGGGAAATACAAAGGCAAAAGCGAGGCCACTTTCTCCGAGGAATAGTTCCCCTTGAACTTCTCCTTTGTCGGGATCTAGCCTTAATCCCACCCTAACAGGATATATAACCACTACTTACACCCTATGCCTTAGCCTTATCGTCGTTTCGGAGATGTCATTATGAGCGGAAATTCAAAGGCAAGGCTGCGGCCGCCTTCCCTTGCGAAGATTTCCCCTTGAACTAATACTAAGCCAGAATCTGGCCTCAATCCCACCCTTACAGGATACATAACTATTAGTTAACCCTTATGCCTGAGTCAAATTGTCAAAAAAGCCCGACGTGTCCATCTCGCTCCGTTCCAAATATATAAATGTAAGTGGAAATTCAAAGGCAAGATTTCGGCTGCCTTCCCCGGGGAAGATTTCCCCTTGAACTACCACTAAGCCGGAATCTGGTCTTAACCATACCCTTACAGTATACATAATCATTACATTAACTCTATGACTTAACCAAATTGTCAACCATAGTCTGGCGTCTCCATTTCGCTCCATTCCGAATATAACATTTTAAGGGAAAAAATAAAGGTAAAAGCGGGGCCACCTTCTGTGGGAAAGAGCTCCCCTTGAACTACTACGCCGGAGCCTGGCCTTAATCTTAACCCTGCCTAAGGATTAGTGATAAAGATATGACTAGGGTAAGGATCAGGGTTTGGGTTAAGGCCATCTATGGAATGGGGCGGGATAAAGACGCCAGGCTTAGACTCACCAATGGGTTAAGGCAGATGGTTCAGGTTATTAATGTAAAGGGTAAGGGTCATGGCTAGGTTTACGGCCAAGTTCCGGCTAAGGGGTTGTCTAAGGAGAAATCTTCCCCGGACATCCGGCCGAGCCGTAGCCCTTGAACTTCCCTTAAATAACATTTCTGGAGCGGAACGGGATAGAGACGCCATGCTTTGAAGGCCAAGAATAGGGGAAATAAGGGCAGGTTCCGGCTTAGGGGTAGTTAAATTGGAAATCTTTCACGGCAAAGTTCGCCGATGATCTGCCTTTAACTTTCGGCTTAAAATGACATATCCGGAACGGACCGGGATAGAGACATCAGGCTAGGGGTTACGATTGGGCTAAGACATGGGGTTAAAGTTATGATTATGGTTCGAGTAGGGGTTTGGATAAAGGTTAGGTGCCTGCTAAGTGGTAGTTCAAGGGGAAATCTTCCCCGGGGAAGGCGGCCGCGGCATTGCCTTTGAATTTCCCCCTAAAATGACGTCTCCGAAACGGAGTGGAATAGAGAAGCTTTTCTTGCGGTGACTATAGGACTAAGGTATAGAGTTAAGCTAATTGGGTTAGGGTTAGGGTAAAGGCTAGATTCCGGTTACGCGTGTGTCAAGGGGAAATATACCCCTGAGAAAGCGACCGAGGCTTTCTTTTGAATTTCCCTTTTAAATTACATCTCCGAAAAGATGCGGGGTGGGGACGCTAAGCTAGGGGTATCTCTTGTGCTAAGACATAGGGTTAAGGAAATGGTTATGTTCTGGGTTAAGATTTGGGTTCAGGCCAGATTCCGGTTTGGGGTAGTTCAAGCAGAAGTCTCCCTCGGCAAAGCCGTCCCATGATCTGCCTTTAAATTTCGGCTTAAAATGACATCTTCAAAACGGATCGAGATAGAGACACCAGGCTAGGTGCGATGATTGGGCTAAGTAATAGGGTTTAAGTAATGGTTATGTTTTTGTAAGGGTGGGCTTAAGGCCAGGTTAGGCTTAGTGGAAGTTCAAGGGAAATTTTCCCTGGGGAAAGCGGGCGCAGCCTTGCCTTTGAATTTTCCCTTACAATGACGATGATAGGATTAAGGCATAGGCTTAAGTTGATGGTTAGGGTTAAGGTTAGGGTTAGGGTGAAGGCCAGGTCCCTGCTTATGGGTAGTTAAAGTGGAAATCTTCCCGGAGAAGGCTTCAGCGCTTTTGTCTTTGTATTTTCATTCAAAATGACATCTCCGAAACGGGGCCGGATAGAGACGCAATGCTTGGGATGACTGTTAGTTTATTGCTAGGATTAAGGCAATGATTATGGTTATAGTAAGGGTTTGGGTCATGGCTAGGTTCCGGCTTAGGGTTGTGTAACTGGATACCTCCCTGCCAATGCTGCCGAAGTGTTTCCTTTGAATTTCGGCTTAAAATGACATCGCCGAAGCGAAAGGGACAGAGACGCCAGGTTTGCTTTTGTGATTTGGCTAAGGGTAAGGGATAAAGATATGTGTAAGAGTCAGGCTTCGGGTTAAGACCATGTTCTGACTTAGGAGTATCTAATAGAAAAAAAATCCCGGGAAAGCCGACCGAGTCTCTGCCTTCTAATTTCGCCCTGAAATGACATCTCCGGAACAGAAAGGGATAGGGACGCCATGTTTGCGGTGGCGCTCGGAGTAAGGGTAAGAGATAAAAAATGGCTATGATAAGGGTCAGGGGTGAAGTTAAGTGCAGGTTCCGGTAAAGGGCTAGTCGAAGGGAAACTCGCCGGGGTTTTACCTAAGGGGACTCTTCCCAAGCAAAGGTACCTGAGGTAAGGCAAAAGATATGGCTAGGGCAAGAATCTTGGTTGGAGTTGAGGCCAGATTCGGCTGGGAAGTCTAAGTGGGAAGAAAATGCTCCCTAACAAAGCCGGCGTAGGCTTTTTCCTTTGAAATCTGGCTCAAAATACATTTCAAGAACGGAAAAGATTAGAGACGCCAGGGGTGGTGTTCTCGAAGCTATTAGTCCATGGGCTGGAATAACCCCCCGTGCACCCCCCACTTCCCAACCCCACCAATTTTTTTTTAGTCCGTATACATCCCCTCTTCAAAATAAAACATGTTAACACGAGCATAACCTGCACGCACTGATGGAACAGGGCCCATTTTTAGACCCACCTACAGAAATTTTGGAAGATTTCGTTTTTCGTCCAAGTTTTTCTTTCAGTTGCTTCAAAATGTTGACCAAATGCTTCCCAATTATAAAAACGGTGATTGCTTATTGTATGAGCTTTTCAAAGAACCCATATTTTTACAATTTTTATGCCCAATACGTTCCATAGCGAGATTAAACGTACCCCTACCCCTATGAAATACTGTGGAAGTACTTTTATTCGTGGACATCAATTTTCGTGGTTTTCATAAATATCACTATTTCGTGGGTACTTAAATTCGTGGTTTGAACCTCCATACATTAAGTCCTTATGGAAAAAATGGATTTCGTTGGGAACTTAATTTCGTGGTGTAAGCGAACCACGAAATCCACGAAATTTGGAACCCCACGAACAATAATACTTTCACAGTATTGCGGAAAATTTAGATATTTTCATTGAAATTGCGTAAGTTTGATGGTCTGAAGAATCCGAAGTGCATCTCAATTCCAAATTCTGAAAATTGTTTTTAGTTTTTCAATCCATTTTCTTGAATATAAAACATGTTAACATAATGTTAACTTATTTTTAATGACCAAAGTTTTTTTTTTTCAAATAGACCAAATAAATTGATCTTTGAATATTTCCGATTTTGACTAAGTTTTGTCATTCTTTTGCCCAATATTACTTTTTAGTAAACAAATGTTATTTAAAATAGGTATCAAATGAAAGCCTATGATATTTGCTTTACAGCTATTACAAATAATGGCCATTCTCATGTAATATAAACATCATACATCAATAAATCTTTCCCCTACCCTAACAAATTTACTGTAAAATTGTCAATTTTTTGTCTATGTTCGCATAAAAATAACAAGAACGCGCAAAATCTGTGTTGTATATGACAATGTTGCATGAATTACATCATGATTTGGTATTAACAGCCATTTGTTAGCTTAAATCAATATTTGGCCTGAAATTGTTAAAAAATGGGAATTTTCAACATTTCAGATTTGCCCAAATTTCACTGTTAAATCGTTATATATGCCAAATCTGGAGGACATATCTGCCGATATGCCAATTCATTGTTCTTAGCGATTCATCAGATGTCTGAAAACATTGTTCAGAAAAACAAGAAGTGTTTGATGTGACTCAAAATACCGAATATCTTACCCCAACCCCAACAAATTTACTGTAAAATTGTCAATTTGTTGTCTATGTTCGCATAAAAATAACCAGAACACGCAAAATGTGTGTTATATATGACAACGTTGCATGAATCACATCATGATCTGGTATTTTTACAGCCATTTGTTGACTTAAACTAAATATTTGGCCCAAACTGATGAAAAATGGGAATTTTCAACATTTCAGTTTTCTCCAAAGTGCATTGTTAAGCCGTAATATATGGCAAATCTGGTTGATATACCTGCAGATATGCCAATTAATTGTTCTGAGCGACACATGAGTTGTCTTAAAACAGTGTTTAGAATATCAATGGGTCTTTAATGTGACTCTGAATACAGAGACTCTTACCCCTACCCCAACAAATTTTCCCTAAAATTGTCATTTTTGGGTCTCTGTTCGCATAAAAATAACCAGAACACGCAAAATGTGTGTTTTATATGACGATGTAGCATGGATTGCATCATGAACTGGTATTTTTACAGCCATTTGTTAACTTAAATAAATATTTGGCCCAAACTGATGAAAAATGGGAATTTTCAACATTTCAGTTTTCTCCAAATTGCATTGTTAAACTGTAATGTATGGCAAATCTGGAGGATTCATCTGCAAATATGCCAACTTATTGTTCTTAGCGATACATTAATTGTCTTATAACACTGTTTACAAAAACAAGGAGTGTTTAATGTGACTCTAAATACCAAAAAACTTATCCCTACCCCGACTAATTTTCCCTATAATAGTCCTTTTTTTTGCTATATTCACATAAAAATAACCAAAACACACAAAATCTGCATTGCATATTACAATGTAGCATAATTTCTATCAAGATTTGTCATTTTAAGTCCAACTTGTCAGCTTAAACTCAATATTTTGTACAGAATTAAATGAAAAATGGGAATTTTCAGCATTTCAGATTTGTCCAAAATTCACTTTTAAATAGTTATATGTTGCAAATCTGGAGGATTTATATGCAGATATCCCAATTCATTGTTCTAGCCGATGTATAAGTTATCTAAAAACAATGTTAAGAAGAACAAGGAGTGTTCATTGTGACTCTTAATACCGAAAATTTTATCCCTACCCCAAGAAAATGATGCTTAAAAATCCCCAGAATATGTAGGTCTGTATATTTATATGAACAAAACATACTAATATTTTACTTTCTTTAAACAAAATGCATCTTATATATCGCAACATGCATTTTTAACGCCAAAATATGGGTAAAATTGTATATTTTGGGAGATTTTCGTGAACAATTGGATTTTTCAGCATTTCGGAATTTTACAAAATTCAAAGTTAATTGTTGTATAACTGCCAATAAACCACACACTTGTTCCTATTTGTGATATATGGGAGTCTCTGTGTATTTTGGGGTTTGAAATAATATGTTAATTATTGGACCTTTATACAATGTTTAAGCTTTTCAAGCTGAAAAAATGAAATAAATTATGTTGAATATTTGTGGTAAGGGGTTATATTTTTTGTAATTTATGAGACTGTAGCTATTCTAAAATGTCTAAAAACATATTTTCCTATGGCTTAGATATAATGAACGGATATTTAATCATCATTTTCAAGGTATATATCAATTTCATGAAGTATTTGCATCTCAAAGTCAAAACAGCAGAAATTCTGAAAAACGGAAAATTCCAATTTTGAAAACAATTTTGAGCAGAAGAGTCAAAAAGAGACCTCTTAAAAAGTTTAAATCTACTTAAATGATCTTCTACATGTCAGCTTTAGTGAAATACACACTAGAATGCCAATCAAACATTATTCTTTAATCATTTAAAGCCCGAATATTTCATATTTTCCCTTAATTTTTAGGGGGAGGGGTGCTAATTTTGACATTTCTGAACCCACAATACGTCTGAAACTAAAATGTTTTCACACGATTTGTTGCTAACATATCATTTATCATTATTACATCGGCAATTATTTAATATATATTCAGATTTTCACGACCATAAAGTCAGAAAGACGAAATTGTAAAAAAATCTAAAATTCCGAAAATTCCCATTTTTCAAAAGTTTTATACCGAAAATCAAAATTTTATGGACTTTAATGGTTTTATTTTCCAACAGTGTATTACAACTGATAAATTAGGTATAACAACTAGATCAAATGACGAGGTTTGTGTTAACGAAGCTGTTTAAGGACTAAGATATGTCTAAAGATGATCTTATGACAAGTTTTAGTCCTAAGTCAGGTTAATGAACGTGTCATAAGTTAGGATATATCCTAAAATCAATCTTAAATTAAGGACATCAAAAGAGGTGTCCTAAGAGTGTCCTAAGTTAAAATGTCGCCTGAAAAACAACTTTTTTTCAACTTCTGTTGCTCTGATTCAGAAATAACTGCTAATTTTCGTTGATACAATGACGATTTTACTCGCACCGATAATTCATTTACCTCTGTATCAAACTTGCACGATTTTATCCTTTGACCCTGTGTGACATGACAGGTAACTTCTTGATGACAGTTCAATTATATAAACTACATGTATATAATACATCTATTGATTAGAATACAATACCCCCAATTTTCGTTCATTACATTTGATGCAATTTCATTTCATCCACCATAATGATCATTTTATAATTATTGCAATCCGTTTTAACTTATTATTCCCCAAAAATATATCTTTGGTCCACACTTTATTTTATAACTTACAATTTATATTAAATATTCGTTGCATAGTTTAAAACTGTTTTAAACTGTAACTTCGGTTGTTTGTCATTTATATACATTTATTTTTATAAATTAATTTTATTATATTCTTATTTAGGATACTAATTAGGACATCCTAAATTAGGATAGTCCTAAGATAGCTTTGTTATACAATCTAAGACATGTCTTAAGATGGTCACAACAGTGTCCTTAAATATGTCCTAAGACATGTCTTGGGACATATCTTAGGATAGTTTCGTTAACACGGGCCCTGAAAGGAATTGACAGCCTAAAATTGTCATTTTCGCTATTTTTTTTGCAGGGGAGGGGTACATTTTTTGTATCCCTAGGTCATAAAAATGGAGTAAAGTGCCCAAACTTGCGTTCATTGTAAAGAATATTAAATTAGCTTTAATTTGGCACCAAATTTCAGTACATATTACTTATCATTAAATAATTATGGAGCTTAAAAGATGAAACTTAGGTTAAAGCGAAAATACAAGAGTTTTTCGTGGTGTACTGTAAAAGTGGCCCTATACTGTCTATGCGTGCAAGTAATGTTCGTGTTAACATGTTTTATTTTGAAGAGGGGATATAGGAGGACTAAAAAAAATGGTCTAGATGGGAAGTGGGGGGGGGGGGTGCACGGAAAGTGATTTCAGCCCATGGCCTATATCTTAAGGATAAGACGTGTCCTTAGACAAACTTATGACACGTCTTTGTCCTAAGTCATGTTCTCGAAGCTCTCCTAACTTATGATATTTCGCATTTTTCGTCTTAACTTTAGGACACCTAATTAGATGAACATGAATCAATATGAACGCATCAATAAACACGTATCGGTAAAGAAAATTTTTACGATTTTAAACTTTGAACTAATTGTTCACGAAACGATTACTATTTGATGCGTAAAGTTGTCATTTCAAAACAAACTGTAATTATAAAGCCTTTTTCGATAATATTTTATATTTAGACTTGAATTCGTACGCTTCATCATATGCATTTTAGTAAATAAAATTAGTAAACAATTTCATAAAATGTTTGTGTCTTTGAACATTATTTTGTAGAAACTTAATATAGAAAATTAAAATATTAAATTAAAGATATGTATAGGACGTCCTAACATAAGTTGCGTGTGAGATAGCTTCGAAACACAGCTTAAGAGTGTTGTAAGATGATCCTATGTCCATCCTAAACTTGGTCATAAGATATGTCTTAGGACGAATCCTAGGATACTTTCGAGAACACCACCCCTGGTTTGTGGAGTTAATGCAATACTACGACTGTGTATTTCCCCAATAAATAAATGAAATTCGAATAAAAATAAGCAAATGCAATTCGAATAAGAAAATGAATATAAAAAGTATATGAATGTCAAAATGACTTTTTTCTAATAGTTACGTAAATCTATATATAGAATAAGTAAATGAATATCGAAAAAGTAAATGAATGTAAAAATGAAAATTTCCGAATAAGTACATGAAAATCGAATAAGTAAATCAAAATCGAAAAAGTAAATGAATGTCAAAATGACTTTTTCGAAGAAGTGAATGAATATCGAAAAAGTAAATGAATGTCAAAATGACTTTTTCGAAGAAGTAAATGAATATCGAAAAAGTAAATGAATGTAAAAATGAAAATTTCC
>MJUU01042305.1:4168-31244 GCA_002080025.1 Modiolus philippinarum
AAAAATATTTTTAATTCGAAATAACGAGATAATTATCGCGTTATAACGCAATAAGTTTTGTTTTTCTGAGAAAAATATTTTTTAATTCGAAATAACGAGATAATTTTGTTTTTGCGAGATTTTTTTTTACTGAGAAAATAAAAAAAAAAAAATCTATTGACACTATCCGGCTTTCGTATATAAATGATCAAAACAATTCAGTAATTTAAAACTTTTACTTCATCATATCCTTTCCAAGGAGTTATATAATTTAGAAGTTAAAAATTTTATGAATTTTAGCATTTAAGAGGTATGAAAAGTATAATTTTAAGTTTACGGTTTAAACTTACTCTTTAAAAATGACAAAAACAATAAAGTGTTTTGAAAATTTTACTTCATGATATCCTTTCGAAAGAGTTTGATATTTTGCGAAATAAAAAAATTATGAAATTTAGCATAGAATAGACAGAAAAGTTAGATTTTTTTAATCAGTGGTTTAAACTCAGTCTCTAAAAATGACAAAAACAATTCATTGTTTTGAAAATTTTACACCATAGTATCCTTTGAGTGGAGTTTTATAATTTCCGAACCAAAAACTTGATGAATTTTAGCATTAAAAAGATATGAAAAGTAAATTTTTTAGTCGACGGTTTTTACTAACTCTTTAAAAATGTAAAAAAAGTTAAGTGTTTTGAAAATTTAAATTCATTATATCCTTGCGAAATACAAAAATCATCAAATTTAGGATAGAAAAGGTATGGAAAGTAAGATTTTGAAACAGCGGTTTAAACTAAGTCTATAAAAATGACCAAACAAAATTCAGTGTTTTGAAAATTTAACATCATAATATTCTTTCGAAGGAGTTTTATAATTCGCAAAGCAAAAACTTGATGAATTTTAGCATTTTTTTTTAATTTTTTTGGTCATTTTTATAGACTTAGTTAAAACCGCTGTTTCAAAATTTTACTTTCCATATCTTTTTAATGATAAAATTCATCAAGTTTTTGGTTCGGGAATTATAAAAATCCTCCCAAAGGATACTATGGTGTAAAATTTTCAAAACACTGAATTGTTTTTGTCATTTTTAAAGACTGAGTTTGAACAACTGATTAAAAAATCTAACTTTTCTGTCTATTCTATTCTAAATTTCATAATTTTTTTATTTCTAAACATATCAAACTCTTTCGAAAGGATATCATGAAGTAAAATTTTCAAAACACTTTATTGTTTATGTCATTTTTATAGAGTAAGTTTAGACCGTAAACTTAAAATTATACTTTTCATTCCTCTTAAATGCTAAAATTCATGAAATTTTTAACTTCCAAATTTTAAAACTCCTTGGAAAGGATATGATGAAGTAAAAGTTTTAAATTACTAAATTGTTTTTATCATTTATAAGACCGAGTTTTTGTTTTTTTAACTGCTTATCAAATTATTTATTTTTCATACAAAATCTTATGATTTTTTTTTTTTAATTTCGAAACACGGTACACATCAAGTTATATGAAAATAAAAATCTTTGCTCTACTAGATTAGTTAAATTGAATATTCTTTTTAAACTAAGTCTAAAACGGCGATATTTCACAACTTTTAACTGGTGAAGGTGAATTTAGACAGTCGAGATCGAATCCTCTCAGGACTCGCGAATCTGATATCCATTCGCACTTAATTTGTCAAAGGTACAATTGTATTTGATAATTTATCTATAATATCAAAATATATAAAATAAATAAAAGATACGAAATTTGAATAAAAAAGAGAGAAATATATAAGCGACAAACAGAAAAAAAAACGATTTTGATTGGTTTAATTAAACCCTGAATACCGTTTTCCGTTTCTGATTGGACGAACGTTAAATATCAAATAGCGATTTCCGTTTCTCGTTTCTCATTGGCTAAAACTATGAATAGCGTTTTCGCTTTAAACTCGAATTAACGATACCGATCGGAAACTATGGGTTTCCGTCGCAAACCCCTAGTTTCCGTTCAATTTCAATCGAAAACTAGGGTTTTCGTCGAAAACTATGTATACCGATCGGAAACCCATGGTTAACGTGCGGTATACCTAGTATTTCGCACGAAAACCCCTAGCTTCCGTTCGAACGCATTTTTGTTACTATCGCGTGCCATACTGGAAATTACGAATTTTCCGAAATTCCCTCTGACATGCGACTGTTCTGCTTAGTAGAACTCCTTTTGTTTACAGTCCCTCTGGATATTTCATTACTGGTTATCTTAAGATCATTGAAAACGATATTCTACAAGAGGTGGTATTCAAATTCGGAACCATAGCATTTTAATTTCAAGATCGTTATGGACTCTGTTGAAGATTACGCAAGAGCCTGGGTTAAGACAGATACAGCCCAGGAACCAGAACTTGAGTCTTTGTCAGATTAGATAAGATCCATTCAGCGATCTTTAGAATGAAGTCGTGTTGACAAACTACGCAGATGTGTTTACAATCGACGTTAAAGCCTGTTTTTGAAGATCTTGAAGCCTGTTAGCACCTCTTACATTGAAAATATTGTGTAGTACATGACGGCAAAGCTTTTAATAACATCGTTTTTATATCAACTGCCTCATCAAAGAACTACCCATTGGTCACATTACATCAGGTAATACTACATATAAAAGCCTATTCTTTAACAATGATAAAATCCTTTCCAATCACAGCCTCATGTCAAGATTAAACTAACAAACAAGACCTACCATACCTATATTAGGTACCTAATTACACAGAACTCCAAGCAAGGAAAAATACATGGATGAATCTTCAACTAGTCTAACAGATGAAATGTCTATTTAACTAAGATTGTGTCTGCAGTCAAAGACAGGAGCATCAAGCATATTGTGAAACTATTCATACACGATATCACATAAATCAAATGTTGATATTTAAAAATCGAAGGACTTCTTGGAAAATCTTAAATCCTGTTCATTTTCGCAAATACTTTATCTCAAAACATTTGATCTTTCTACAATCTATGCCACGCTTCCAAACGATTAGCTAAAATCACGAACCAAAGGTAAAATTTTAAAAAAAACGTAATCCTTCATATCACTTAAAGATATACTGATGATGTTCTTTCCATCAATAACACATCTTTTGCTGAATGGAGCCCATCAATATATCCTCCAGAACTAGAGGTAAAGGAAACGGCAAAACCTACTAGATATACACCCTTTGGATTTACATCTAGACTTTGACAAATCTCAGTACTAAAAATGAAGACAACAGGGACGATTTTAATTTCAAAATTCTCAATTTCCTTAACATGGACAGTAATATTCAAACTCAATATTCGACGTCTACTGAAAATTGTGATGATTCTTGACCGTTTTGAGTGTGATTTTTCTTCCGTTATGCAGCAGACCAGGATCCTTAAGCTAGCCAGCAGATTACCGGCAAACACCCCTTGACCCATCTTTCAAAATTACGTATTGTCCTTTTCTCTCCTTCCCAGACTGTGGTCATGGAGTTAGTGGGTTTATTCGTATGTTTATTATATTATAGGGACACGGGACAGATAAAGGGGGGTTGGGTACTCATATACCGGTTTAATCCAACCGCTTGCTTTTGCTAGTGTCGATACCGAGTCCGGCTGTCCCGAGTTCCTATCGTTATTTACGTTTGCCTATTGTCTTATTTGTGTTTTTTTTTCATGTGTTATTCCCTGACAAATTGCAGCACGTAATTGTAATTTTTAACCATGGTAGATGTTTCTGTTACTCCCACCCTTTTTTCATTCACCTGCTTACGGGGTGTATGTTTTACAGTTAATTCGTTGCGCGAGAGCTAGCACAAATTATATACAGACTTTCTCATTAAACAGGCGAGGAAGTGGTTGAAATAGAACAATAGAAATTGAGCTTTCGTTTAAATGAGGTAGAAATGTTACCTTTGGATTATTTACCATAGATGCATAATTATAAAAGTTATTTCCAATGACAAAAATACTAGTATTTTTCATTCTCATATTTTGAACTTATATGAAAACAACGTAGATTGCCGCAGGTGATCGTATAGATGCACATACAATGCACAAACGGACAAAAAAGATCAATTTAGTGCCTGTCTTTCAAAGTGGATCCCCACAATTTTGACGAAAATTTGCATACGGATTGCCAATATCCCTGTTAATCCATGTGCAAATTTTTGTGTCCGCCCTTCATAGCGTTTCTCCAGAATAAAAGTTCAAACACGGTGGAATTTTTATTTCTTATGCATTCTTTATGAGGTTTCTTTCGGGAATCAACTTTGTATAAAGAAGAAACTGTCAATAAATCACCCTAAAAGAATACCAAATGGTATTCATCCTTATATTACACTTCAAAATCTAATTAATACGTGTCCAAAAGTCTTTAAATTGAATGAAGTGAATATACCAAAAGTAATACATGCTCCTTTAATTGCCCCACATATTTATTTCTCAGTGAGTACAAATCACTCGCGAGCTAAAAATACAATGAAAAGTCAATTTTCTCCCTACTTAAAAACTGGAAAAAAGTGGATCCTGCAGAAATCAATTTCATATGGTTTATACGATGCATAATTTTATATTTTACAATGCTCCTAAATTTTATTTCTGCCCATGCCCATTGAGGGTGGCTAGAATATTTTCTTTATTATCATACAGTTTTGACAATCAGATAGAATTGGTTTAAAACAATGTTTTACATATTAATCAACGACAATTGTATATTTTTCGTATAACTGTACTGTACAGCGATTGTTGCAGCATAAGATACATAAAATGTGAAATGTACAAAATACCGCAAATGTTAGAAATTTGGTTTTTCTTTTACCGTGACTGTGGCATCACACATCTTGTTTATTTGAGGAGATGACATGTAAACAAATAAACAGGGGAGACAATTTTTGTGAACTACTTCCCCGCCTTTAAACCTACTAGTTATCTCCGTGACCGCCTTGTTAATCTTCCGTCTGATACGATCATTAAAGAGTCAGTCCATTGTGGAAAAATTTAAAGTTTCTGTCCGAAATGTGATTCAAGATTTATGTTTTACTTAATACTGGGAAGATCATTTCCTTTTGCTGTCTACCACCTTTCAAAAGCATTTTCCGTTAAGTCGCTACCGGACATTTCCACAACGGAAGGAGAGTTTTTGTGCGCCATAAAACCGATTTAACCCACCATTTCTTTTGAAATGCCTGTACGAAGTCCCGACCATTGTGGTCAACAAATTTGTCTGGTAGTTTTCGACCTGTCATTTTGCCTCTTAGCCTTGGGGCAATTCTTTTCAGTAATCTTGTTATTATCCACATTTATAGATAATTAAATACCGAAGTTACTGTGAATTTAGTTTCTGCAGATTTACAGATGATTTGCTTTGTACAATACGGTTATGTATTATTGGATGAAGTTTTTATTACAAAGCGATAGAAGAGCGTCATGATTGATCATGATTAAGCAATAGCAGTACATTATTGAAATGTCCGTTGGCGTCTATCGTAGAGATACAATTTAAAGGCGACGCGCAGCGGAGACTGTAAACGGGATATTTTTTACCGTCAAATCAAGATTGAATTCCCATACCTCGATAGTGGACCAGGAACCACACCTGACAGTGAACCTATTTTGTATGAGGCATATCGAAAATGTAATTCGCGGTGAGTATTGTCCAATCAAATGATATGTGGCATAAATTTTGCATTGGAATTGAATTTCGTCAAATAAAAACAACTTCGAGTCTGCTTCATCAGAATGTACCACTTCATTTCAAGGACAACTAAATATACCAATTATATTATCAAATATTTATTAACGATGGTAAAAAGTTGAACGTAACAGGGAGCTTTGAACAAAAAGGCAGATGATACCCTCGGGTAATTACAGTCAATCAGAAGCAGTATCTACCCAGTAGTAATAAAACGAACACTTAATGGTTGTTAATGGCACTATCATCCACCAGCAAAAGCATCGAAGAAGTGGTAACAAATAACTGAATACCGAAGTTACTGTTAATTTATTTTCTGCATACGCGCATTCCGACAACTTACGTGTAAATCTTTAAATGCATACGTGTTTTGCTAAGCTAATTAATGACGGCCTCATGGTGACTTCGAGATGATCAACAATAGAAGTGTTGTTCCATTGCTTGGTTCTACAATATATTTGTATAGTCTTTGTCTGATGTACATTTACTCTATATCCTGTCATTGCGTTGGGTTTGAGAATTGCTGTATAGATTCGGTATAAAGGTTACATGTATTTTTTTTTATTTAATACCGCAGTAGCAATATATGGATACTGATATTCAAGTCAAATACAAACTCGATCCAAATATATTTGCACTTAGCGATTTGCTCTTCAAAATGGTAGTTAGTTTATTTCGGTTCAATAGAGGAACCATTTATAAACAATTTTGAATAGATAACAAAATACCGAAGTAAACTGCCATTTCGGCAATTTATGTCTCTTTTGTACAAATCAAATTTAAATATTTGGAAGACCAAGCACGCAAATGTTAAAAAGCTGAGAACAAATAACCAAATATGATCTTAACGGAAAGCCAAAATCTGCTAAGGACGACAGAGCTTTGAACGAGGGAGATACTCCTTAGTTTTCTACAAAATTTACAAAAAATAAGATATTGCAAGTTTCAAAATAAAATTGGCTTTCGGGTCTGCACCAAATTGTAATACTTAATGATCGAATATCAGGGGAAAGTGGACATACTGAAGGCTAAGAGACTGACATGAATCGCCCACCAGACAAAATGATAACAGCAGAGGATGAAAGAAATGTCTTTACCATAGAGTCCTATGTTAAAATATTTTCTGCGCTAGGGAGTCACCCTTTTTTTATCAAATCGAAACAAAATCTTTTTACAGAACCTCCCTATCGTCATTCCTGTAAAATTTTTCTGTAGTGATTTTGGCGAATATTGTTTAATAATTGAATAATGTTTAACTGTGTTCCGTGTTGCAGGTCATGTTTTTTTGTCGCATCAGAACGAAATTAGCAATCTTTATAAGGGACCTTATAACTTTAAACACTGATTGGCTGATAGAGGCGTGACGTTACCTAAATAACCCCCCTCATTAATTATGCAAATGAGTTATAAACCTGTCAAAAGTTATTGACAGATCAAACACCGAAAAAATAAGTACCATCATAAAATTTCATAAAATCCATACATCAATGTCAAGAAAAACCACAAGAAATCCACCTAACCGTGTAACAAAATATCCACAACATTATTTATTAACATACACTATAAAAATGTCAAAAATGATTGATCACATCAAAGAGAAAGAGAAGAGAACCACCATTATTAAATTCCAACATACTTATCCATCAATAACGATAAACTATGTGAAATATCATTGTTAATAAAGATGTCAAAATAATGTATTAACAAAAAACCCTTCCGTAATTATGCAAATAAACATGTCTACGAGCATGTTGCCCCTTAAACCCATGTCGTCTGGATACATCAATCTCAAATTAGGACATTTGTGTGAAAAAAGAAAAAGATGGGATCAACGATCAGGATTATCAGATTAGTGATCGTATTAACGGATTAGCACTCGGGATTACCCAATTAGTGATCAGATTAACGTTTAAAATTAACAGATTGAAGATCAGGATTATCAGATTAATGATCGGATTAATAATCATGATTAACGGATTGCACAGTCCAAACTTGTAAAAATCTAGCAACAAATTTTTATAATTACCACATAACATATGAATAATTTCAAAAAGTTGATACTTAAAATGAATATCAAAGAAAAACAGCCCAAAGAGAGTGCCTACATATGGAATTGAAATAGCAGGATAGAAATGGTCGCACAATTATTGTTTAGCGTATTCGTAATGGTTTCATTTCTAAACCAACTGAATTTTTTTTTACTAAATTTCTTTACTTCAGTAAGTACAATCCATAGAGATGCAGCATAACACTGAAAAGTGTATTGTAACCTGTCCACAACAATATATCGCTCAGGAATTGCACAATTTCATCATGTCTAAAAGACTGTCTGATTGCTTTTCAAAATTGCACATTTTCAACATGTCTAAAAGACTGTCTTATTACTTTTCAAATTTTAACTAAACTGAACTCAAAGATACCCTAAAAGTGTAATCAAGCTAATGCTTGCTACCGCAAATGGAGGGGGTTTAGCGTGCCATAAACCATGCCAATTAAAATTATTACTCTTAATATTGTTCAAATGACGGAATATAAAACTTTTGTACCAGTAGTGACGATTAAAATTATTGTGACCGCTCGGTAAAATTAATGTATTGAGTTTATTCGCTTGCCTTTGTTTCCACAGAAAACAATTTCCACTTACAGTTTCATTCTCGATTAAATTTTACTTACTTTCTTGGAATACCTGGTGCTCGTGTTACTGACACTGCTACAGGTAATTTTCTATGGTTTTATGTGACGTTCCTTAGAGGTTCCTTTTTTATTTGTTTTACTCTCGCTCTGGTGTTTTCAGTTTATCCTTTGACGTTACAGTTTTATTTTCATTCGAAGTTTTTTGCGTCTATTTTTGGTTTTGTCACGCACATAACGTTTTTGTGCGACGCATCATTATACCAACGAGCATAATTTAATAAAATGTTTTCCAAACGCGTCTTTATGTTTAGAAATTATTAAATGTAAACAAATGGATAACGGAAAACACCTACAATGGCTGAATTTATAATCTGCCAGGGAACTATACACAGGAAAAAAAACGTATAAGACAAAAGACATATGAAGACAACGATAGGAACTCGGGACAGCCGACGTTTTCCTTTTATGTCTTTGATTTTCTAATTTTTCAATTCGACTTGTTGTATCTCTTAGTTATAGGGGAATTCATAGTGTTTAGTTCATGCCATAAACGTATCATATCAACAGACTAAAAGCTGGCAAGTGTGACAAGTGATCGCGAAATTAAGTATTTTTAGGACCATTACGGTCGACAATTTTTCCGGATTTTCCACCCGCTTTGTCTTTTTGCCTCTGTTAACTCTAGCTCATTATCGGATTAACAGTTAGAATATTATCAGTTAAAGGATTAGTATTCTGGTTGAAGGAGTAAATTAATTAAAGTACAAAACTAATAGGTAAACGCTTTGACGAAAATAAGATATATTACTGTTTTTTTATCTGTTCAGTGAAATATCAAGAGCATGTGTTATTTTTTGATCCCCTGAAAATTACATTTTTTCCTGACTATACATTTATGATGTATGTTCTGCATAATTTCTGTGAATGACAATATGCCCGAAGCGACACCGGTACACTAATTGTATTCGTATTTTTTTTCTTACATTTTATATTAGGAAATAGGTAAGACTTGTAGATTCGAGAAAACGCTCACCACACAACATTACAAGGATACAGAAACACTCAAAGTTCCACCTAAAGATAACACCCTACCTACTATGTACTGGATTCCTAAACTTCACAAAAATCCCTACAAACATCGTTTCATTTCGGCTTCAAGTAATTGTTCTACCACAAATTTGTCCATCAATTTAACCAGTGCACTCACTTATATAAAGGAGTTAGTCAAAAACTATTGTGAGAAAACATATCAAAACTCTGGTGTAAATTACTTTTGGAGTGTAAAAAATTCTATTGAAGTTTTAGATAAATTACAATCTATAGATAGACCAGTTTCATCTATTGACAGTTATGATTTTTCTACACTTTATACAACCCTTCCGCATAATTTGATTAAATCTAAATTGGGTGAACTTATTAATGGTCTTTTAAATTTTCGGGTCTTCAGTTTATTTGCTGCAGCAAAACGCAAGGATTCTTCTCCAATATCTCTTACAACAATTATTGCTCCTGGACATGTGATGATATGATNGTCTGCTTCATCAGAATGTACAACTTCATTTCAAGGACAACTAAATATACCAATTATATTATCAAATATTTATTAACGATGGTAAAAAGTTGAACCCAACAGGGAGCTTTGAACAAAAAGGCAGATGATACCCTCTGGTAATTACAGTCAATCAGAAACAGTATCTACCCAGTAGTAATGAAACGAACACTTAATGGTTGTTAATGGCACTATCATCCACCAGCAAAAGCATCGAAGAAGTGGTAACAAATAACTAAATACCGAAGTTACTGTTAATTTATTTTCTGCATACGCGCATTTCGACAACTTAGTGTAAATCTTTAAATGCATACGTGTTTTGCTAAGCTAATTGTTGAAGGCCTCATGGTGACTTCGAGATGATCAACAATAAAAGTGTTGTTCCATTGCTTGGTTCTACAATATATTTGTATAGTCTTTGTCTGATGTACATTTACTCTATATCCTGTCATTGCGTTGGGTTTGAGAATTGCTGTATAGATTCGGTATAAAGGGTACCCGCAAATGTATTTTTTTTTATTTAATACCGCAGTAGCAATATATGGATACTGATATGCAAGTCAAATACAAACTCGATCCAGATATATTTCCACAGCGATTTGCTCTTCAAAATGGTAGTTAGTTTATTTCGGTTCAATAGAGGAACCATTTATAAACAAATTTGAATAGATAACAAAATACCGAAGTAAATTGTGAATTTAGTTTCTGCATATGGCCATTTCGGCAATTTATGTCTCTTTTGTACAGATCTATTTTTGGTTTTGTCACGCACATAACGTTTTTGTGCGACGTATCATTATACCAACGAGCATAATTTAATAAAATGTTTTCAAAACGCGTCTTTATGTTTAGAAATTATTAAATGTAAACAAATGGATAACGGGAAACACCTACAATGGCTGAATTTATAATCTGCCAGGGAACTATACACAGGAAAAAAAACGTATAAGACAAAAGACAAATGTAGACAACGATAGGAACTCGGGACAGCCGACGTTTTCCTTTTATGTCTTTGATTTTCTAATTTTTCAATTCGACTTGTTGTATCTCTCTTTGTTATAGGAGAATTCATAGCGTTTAGTTCATGCCATAAACATATCATATCAACAGACTAAAAGCTGGCAAGTGTGACAAGTGATCGCGAAATTAAGTATTTTTAGGACCTTTTCGGTCGACAATTTTTTCGGATTTTCCACCCGCTTTGTCTTTTTGCCTCTGTTAACTTTAGCTCATTATCGGATTAACAGTTAAAATATTATCAGTTCAAGGATTAGTATTCTGGTTGAAGGAGTACAAAACTAATAGGTAAACGCTTTGACGAAAATAAGATATATTACTGTTTTTTATCTGTTCAGTGAAATATCAAGAGCATGTGTTATTTTTTGATCACCTGAAAATTACATTATTTCCTGCCTATACATTTATGATGTATGTTCTGCATAATTTCTATGAATGACAATATGCCCGAAGCGACACCGGTACACTAATTGTATTCGTATTTTGTTTTCTTACATTTTATATTAGGAAATAGGTTAGACTTGTAGATTCAATAAAACTTAATTTACAATTTCCAAATATATCATGTCTGTTTAGTATAATTAACATTATCAAAATAAGAAATATTATGTCCATACAGAAGCCAGAATCCTTCCACGATATATTTGTACCATTCCAAAGACCAAATAATAATCTAATTAAAAACTGCCGCTGGTTAATATTTCTGGATTTATTAAATAATTTTCACTATAATATTCCACTGTATATACTGGGTTTTCATTCTGTTCTCACTTACTTTTCCATAACTTCGGACAGTTTTGATTGACTTATACTACCAAATGCTACATATGTACGCCATTATACAATAGACCACTTTCTTTCTTCTTTTTATGAATGAATTGCGCCGGTTGACCTGGGGTCAATTGGCGCAAATTGCGTCACTGAACTTTGTGACGTTGGAAAATCTATATTGTGACGTCCAAATTTTCCGAGAAAATTCACGTAGTGGAAAGTCGCCTATGATACCCCAGTTATCCAAGCCATAACTAACAAAATAATGAAGTTACTGTTAATTTAGTTTTGTCAACTTATGTCTCTTCAGTACAGATCAAATCAAAACATTTGGAAATCCATATACCGAAATATGTGTAAAAACTGATAGAGAACAAATTACCAATAGGATCTAAGTAATGAGGCAAAAAATAGCTAAGGACAGAGCTATGCAAGAGGCAGATACTCCTTAGTTTTGAACAAAATTTTGTTAAATTTGATATTGCAAGTTTCCAAACAAAATCGGTTTTCGGGCAAGCACTGAAGTACTTGCTTACACATAATTCCATTCTTCCACGATATGAAGTCTTTGAACCTTTCATAAGGCCCAATCACGCAGATATCGTCTTTGTGTGATGTATCATTATACCAACGGGCATAATTTTATATAATATTTCTAAATGAGTTTAGAAGTTATTTAAATTTTTGGTACTTTTATGCCTTTTATTTTCGAATTTTCCAACCCCATTTGTTGTATTTCTATTTGATAGGGCAAAAATCCGAATTTAGTTCATATGAACAGATTAAATACTGGCAAAGTGTGACAAGTGATCGCGAAATCTAGTATTTTTTAGGACCATTACGGTCAAAAAAATTTCCGGCGGTTTTCTACCTGCTTGTCTTTTTGCCTCTGTGTAATTTGGCTCTAAACAATTCTGTTCAGTAATTTAATTATTACCTCGATATGTGAAATGTATTTAAACATTTTTTAAATAATAACAACATACAAAACGCATTGTATAAATGCAATGTTATGAATACCTAATCTAGTATAATAAGTCTAATTGAAACTTCAGCCTAACATTTGTTGAAAGAATTATGCTGTAGCATGGACCGGTTTATAAAATCGTTGTGATAGTGCACAAAACGCACAAATCGACAGTTCAAGTTTAAACAAATGTTCTAGACAGATAAAAGATTCTTATGATGTACCCCAGAAAACTGAAGCAATGAAAACACAAGAAGTAAAAAAATGGAAAACCTAACATTAACAAAAAATCGCAAGAAAGAGACAACACAAATAGAAACAAAAGAACAAAAATGAAATAAAGAAATAGAGATAAACAAAAGCGCAACAGGATGAAACACTCACGGTGTCTGCCCCTTCAAACACCAGAGTTATCATCGGATACTATGAAGTTATTAGCATAATATGATTGGTTTTCTGTGAAAGTCGGTGTTCCGCAGTCAAACAATAGGTAATTGATCTACTGCAAATATCTTTGGGAAAAAATGAAATGACATTACTTTAGTGCTGAGTACAGAAGATAAAATATACAACTATTTTCCAGGTATGATTGGTATTTTATTTTTATGTCATTTCACTTTCAAAATTCATACTTTCGACAAAGGAGATTTTCGTAGCCTCTTCTTAATCAATCAATTGAAATCAGAAGATGTTAGATTTGTGTTTAAATAAAAGTGACAACAAAAGTCCGAATCGATCAAAGGGAGACACCAGTAAGGAAAATCCGTGTAACATTCGACTGAATCAGGGAAGCACAATCCAACACAGAAATGTCTGATTCTGTATTCATGCTTCACATTCTTTACATCAACTACAATATAAAAGAACAAAAATATTAATACGCTACATCCTTTACATAATTTGATACGATTGTGCGCAACCGAGTACAATTGGTTTCTACAAAATATAAACATTATGAACAGTGTTTCGTGAATATAAAGCTAATAATTGATTATTTAAATGTTTGTTTAGATTTTTAAATAATATCACGAGTTTCTTAAGGGCATACGATACAGTATAGATCCCATATTGATTTTTTCACGAAAATCCAATGTAACGTAAATTTTGATATGAGAATTCCAAATGTGAAAAGAAAAACATACCTTCATGACTTACTTTTTGAGATATTTAACGTTGAAAATGGCTAATTTTAGGGCAAAATCCAATAATTTGCGTTTTATGGGAATTTTTAAATGTTTGTAATTTTCGAAGTACTTGGGCTATTTTAGTTCTGTTTTTTTTTTATCTGTAATGCTCATTTCATTGCCTTTAAATGGAATTATGACAAAATATAATAACAACATCCGATATATCTCTTATTTGGTGTTTTTGTATATGTAATGCTAAGTTATATCTATATCCCTGAGTTGAAATCGAGATATAAAAAAAATTGACTATTGATTTTTCCTTCATAATTTAGCAAATGGTTCTCTTGATGGTCTTCTTCTGAAAACTAACGAGAAAATAGAGGGTCCATGTGATAGTTTTTAAGATATTTGAGAAAAACTGTCAAAACTTTACCACAAAATAATATTTTGGCAGTAAATGACGTTGCGTTGTATTTCTCTCGGTATAACGTCATTCATCTTTACCCACCGAATTTTATTTTTGTTCGTTTTATTTGCATTAATTTATACGGTTGTAGTGTATCGCAAATTAGTGTCCCAAATATTTGTTTCAAACTTGTTGTCGCACGATACATTTTTTACGGATCAATTCCAATAATGGTCTCACATGGTGCAAGACGAAAAATGTATATTTGAAAGTGCGGTCAATATTTGTGTAAGTAAGTAAGTAAATTCTTTATTTAATGAGGGTGACTCATACACAATACATACGACGATGTTATGTCCGTTTACGTAAATTCAGTTGAATGTCTAAATAACAAACGACCAGAAACGTGCAAATAACAGTTAATGGAAGAATGTCGTGTTTGGTGTTTTGATTCAATTCTAACAGCACGGAAAATTTAGATCTTGAATTATCGTAATTAATGGACAAAAAAATGAAAACAACATTTATTTTATCCTAGATGGTACAGAAGATAGACCCGACATTTTACCAACTATTTAACATGTTAGATGTCCAAATGAATCCTGTATTCACTTGGTATAGTAGTCACTTAGTCGCTACACCTTCACAACACGACGTCTACAGTAGTATATAGCTGTTGTTCAAATTCACAGCCGATCATTCACAGTTAATAACAATCTTTATTTGCAGACAAAAGATTCGTTAGAGTCATAGCAATACAGTCAAATACAAAAAGAACACAATACAGATTTCAAACATTTCAAACTTTCAAAGTTTTTTTTTATATTAAAACAGTAAAGCTTAACCTTCTCCCATCAGTTCTAATGACCTCTTTATGAAAGAAGCATAAAGCGATGTTAAAATTTTTAAATTGATATAACAGATGTGTTGTGAGTAATTAAGATCCTGGAGACTGCATTTCGCAGTGATAAATACAATGGTGTAGGTTACGTTTAAAACTAATACTGTCCTTTTCCCGCGAAGTCACGCTATGTTTTGAGCGACGTCACGAAAATCGGGAAAACGTTACCACTCCACATAACAACTTTATTATCTCCCCTGTAACTGTATCGTATGCCCTTAAATACAGACACGCATTATTGCAGAAAAAATGTATCTTTGACAAACATATGTTTTTGTCTTTAGATGATTTCCTAGTGAAATAAGATAAGTTATGAAATATGTGTTCTTCAGAATAAATTGCAAATTACTTCAAAAAGTAAACTGAAAACAAATCCTCGACACCTAGTACAGATTCGTCGTAATGAAAATGCAAATTATAAAAAGCACGGGAACTTACATTATTCTTTTACATAAAGAAGGTAACAAACAATTTTGTTGAACTAAACCAAAGACAATTCAAACATGAAAGCAGAAAACGTAAAGTCGATTAGAAATGACATTCTATTTACTAGCGACAAGGCGACAAAGATCTGTCAAAGAAAATAAACTTCAAAACAGCACGATTAGGCATTTTCCTTGGTAAAACAATGAGAACAACAAATAAACTAAGAGTAGTTGTTTTATTTGGTAAATGTACGATGGAAACATTTCCTATACCCTGAAAAAGTACATTATCTTTAGACATTGCTGTGTACAAATATATTGATAGTTAAACAACATGGTACATATATTGAAGTAACGGTACTGTGTGTGTTGTCAAAGGCTGAAACATATAATGCCTTGATAAGAGATTGGCTACGAAAATCTCCTTTGTCGAAAGTATGAATTTTGAAAGTGAAATGACATAAAAATAAAA
The DNA here is from genome assembly GCA_002080025.1 of Modiolus philippinarum. Classification (NCBI taxonomy): domain Eukaryota; kingdom Metazoa; phylum Mollusca; class Bivalvia; order Mytilida; family Modiolidae; genus Modiolus; species Modiolus philippinarum. The sequence goes on from MJUU01042305.1 coordinate 20,095, forward strand.
TACCAATCATACCTGCAAAATAGTTGTATATTTTATCTTCTGTACTTAGCACTAAAGTAATGTCATTTCATTTTTTCCCCAAAGATATTTGCAGTAGATCAATTACCTATTGTTTGATTGCGGAACACCGACTTTCACAGAAAATTAATCATATTATGCTAATAACTTCATAGCATCCGATGATACCTCTGGTCTTTGAAGGGGGCAGACACCGTGAGCGTTTTATCATGTTGCGCTTTTGTTTATCTCTATTTCTTTATTTTATTTTTGTTCTTTTGTCCTCTATTTGTGTTGTCTCTTTATTGCGATTTTTTGTTAATGTTAGGTTTTCCATTTTTTTACTTCTTGTGTTTTCATTGCTTCAGTTTTCTGGGGTACATCATAAGAATCTTTTATCTGTCTAGAACATTTGTTTAAACTTGAACTGTCGATTTGTGCGTTTTGTGCACTATCACAACGATTTTATAATCCGGTCCATGCTACAGCATAATTTTTTCAACAAAAGTTTGGCTGAAGTTTCAATTAGATGAGAATAATGACTTATTATACTAGATTTGGTATTCAAAAAATTGCATTAATAACAATGCGTTTCGTATGTTTTTATTATTTAGAAATGTTTAAATACATTTCACATATCGAGGTAATAATTAAATTACTGAACAGAATTGTTAAGAGCCGAAGTACACAGAGGCAAAAAGACAAGCAGGTAGTAAACCGCCGGAAAATTTTTTGACCGTAATGGTCCTGAAAAATACTAGATTTCGCGATCACTTGTCACACTTTGCCAGTATTTAATCTGTTCATATGAACTAAATTCGGATTTTTGCCCTATCAAATAGAAATACAACAAATGGGGTTGGAAAATTCGAAAATAAAAGGCATAAAAGTACCAAAAATTTAAATAACTTCTAAACTCATTTAGAAATATTATATAAAATTATGCCCGTTGGTGTAATGATACATCACACAAAGACGATATGTGCGTGATTGGGCCTTATGAAAGGTTCAAAGATATCATATCGTGGAAGAATGGAATTATGTGTAAGCAAGTACTTCAGTGCTTGCCCGAAAACCGATTTTGTTTGGAAACTTGCAATATCAAATTTAACAAAATTTTGTTCAAAACTAAGGAGTATCTGCCTCTCGCATAGCTGTGTCGTTAGCTATTTTTTGCTTTATTACTTAGATCCTATTGGTAATTTGTTCTCTATCAGTTTTTACACATATTTCGGTATATGGATTTCCAAATGTTTTGATTTGATCTGTACTGAAGAGACATAAGTTGACGAAACTAAATTAACAGTAACTTCATTATTTTGTTATTTATGGGTTGCATAACTGAGGTATCATAGATGACTTTACACTACGTGAATTTTCTCGGAAAATTAGGACGTCACAATATAGATTTTCCAACGTCACAATGTTCAGTGACGCAATTTGCGCCGATTGACCCCAGGTCAACCGGCGCAATTCATTCATAAAAGAAGTAAGAAAGTGGTCTATTGTATAATGGCGTACATATGTAGCATTTGGTAGTATTTGTCAATCAAAACTGTCCGAAGTTATGGAAAAGTAAGTGAGAACCGAATGAAAACCCAGTATATACAGTGGGACATTATAGTGAAAATTATTTAATTAATCGAGAAATATTAACCAGTGGCAGTTTTTAATTAGATTATTATTTCGTCTTTGGAATGGTACAAATATATCGTGGAAGGATTCTGGCTTCTGTATGGACATAATATTTCTTATTTTGATAATGTTAATTTTACTAAACAGACATGATATATTTGGAAATTGTAAATTAAGTTTGATTGAATCTACAAGTCTTACCTATTTCCTAATATAAAATGTAAGACAGCAAAATAAGAATACAATTATTGTACCGGTGTCGCTTCGGGCATATTGTCATTCATAGAAATTATGCAGAACATACATCATAAATGTATAGGCAGGAAATAATGTAATTTTCAGGTGATCAAAAAATAACACATGCTCTTGATATTTCACTGAACAGATAAAAAAACAGTAATATATCTTATTTTCGTCAAAGCGTTTACCTATTAGTTTTGTGCTTAAATTAATTTACTCCTTCAACCAGAATACTAATCCTTTAACTGATAATTTCTAACTGTTAATCCGATAATGAGCTAAAGTTAACAGAGATAAAAAGACAAAGCGGGTGGAAAACATCCGGAAAAATCATCCACCGTAATGGTCCTAAAAATACTAAATTTCGCGATCACTTGTCACACTTGCCAGCTTTTAGTCTGTTAATTTGATACGTTTATGGCATGAACTAAACACTATGAATTCCCCTATCACAAAGAGATACAACAAGTCGAATTGAAAAATTAGAAAATCAAAGACATTAACGGAAAACGTCGGCTGTCCCGAGTTCCTATCGTTGCCTTCATTTGTCTTTTGTCTTATACGTTTCTTTTCCTGTGTATAGTTCCCTGGCAGATTATAAATTCAGCCATTGTAGGTGTTTCCCGTTATCCATTTGTTTACATTTAATCATTTCTAAACATAAAGACGCGTTTTGAAAACATTTTATTAAATTATGATCGTTGGTATAATGATACATCGCACAAAAAACGTTATGTGCGTGACAAAACCAAAAATAGACACAAAAACTTCAAATGAAAATAAAACTGTAACGTCAAAGGATAAACTGACAACACCAGAGCGAGAGTAAAACAAATAAACAACCTCTAAGGAACCTCTAAGGAACGTCACATAAACCCATAGAAAATTACCTGCAGCAGTGTCAGTAACACGATCACCAGGTATTCCGAGAAAATCAGAAAAATTTACTCGAGAATGACACTGTAAGTGGAAATTGTTTTCTTTGGAAACAAAGGCAAGCGTCTCCGCAAATAAACTCAATACATTATTTTTACCGAGCGGTCACAATAATTTTAATCGTCACTACTGGTACAAAAGTTTTATATTCCGTCATTTGAACAATATACAGAGTAATAATTTTAATTGGCATGGTTTATGGCACGCTAAACCCCCTCCATTTGCGGTAGCAAGCATTAGCTTGATTACACTTTTAGGGTATCTTTGAGTTCAGTTTAGTTAAAATTTGAAAAGTAATAAGACAGTCTTTTAGACATGATGAAATTGTGCAATTCCTGAGCGATATATTGTTGTGGACAGGTTACAATACACTTTTCAGTGTTATGCTGCATCTCTATGGATTGTACTTACTGAAGTAAAGAAATTTAGTAAAAAAAAATTCAGTTGGTTTAGAAATGAAACCATTACGAATACGTTAAACAATAATTGTGCGACCATTTCTATCCTGCTATTTCAATTCCATATGTAGGCACTCTCTTTGGTCTGTTTTTCTCTGTCATTCATTTTAAGTATCAACTTTTTGAAATTATTCATATGTTATGTGGTAATTATAAAAATTTGTTGCTAGATTTTTACAAGTTTGGACTGTGCAATCCGTTAATCCTGATTATTAATCCGATCATTAATTTGATAATCCTGATCTTTAATCTGTTAATTATAAAACGTTAATCTGATCGTTAATCGGGTAATCCCCAGTGCTAATCCGTTAATACGATCACTAATCTGATAATCCTGATGGTTGATCCCATCTTTTACTTTTTTCACACAAATGTCCTAATTTGAGATTGATGTATCCAGACGACATGGGTTTAAGGGGCAACATGCTTGTAGACATATTTATTTGCATAATTACGGAAGGGTTTTTTGTTAATACATTATTTCGAACCTTACAATATCTAAATTTTTGTAAATTTTGTTGAAAACTAAGGAGTATCTCCCTCATGCAAAGCTCTGTCCTTAGCTGATTTTGGCTTTACATTTAGATCATATTGGTTATTTGTTCTCTATCAGTTTTTAAACATCTTTGAGTTTCTGGTCTTCCAAATGTTTAGATTTTATCTGCACTGATGAGACATAAGTTGTCGAAGTGCGCATATGCAGAAGGTAAATTCACAGTAACTTCGGTATTTAGTTATTTGACATCTTAATTAATAACGATATTTCACACAGTTTATCGTTATTGATGGATAAGTATGGTGGAATTTAATAATGGTGGTTCTTTTTTCTTTCTCTTTGATGTGATCAATCATTTTTTTGACATTTTTATAGTGTATGTGAATAAATAATGTTGTGGATATTTTGTTACATGGTTAGGTGGATTCCTTGTGGTTTTTCTTGACATTGATTTATGGATTTTATGAAATTGTATGATGGTACTTACTTTTTCGGTGTTTGATCTGTCAATAACTTTTGACAGGTTTATAACTCATTTGCATAATTAATGAGGGGGATTATTTAGGTGACGTAATGCCTCTATCAGCCAATCAGTGTTTAAAGTTATTAGGGTATAATACTACTGGTGATTTATATTTAATCTATTTGTAGCGCTTCGGGTTAAATGTTTTTCGTCAAATAAAATTTAGTTCAATAATTGTCATGTAGGACAAATTATTAGTGCACTTCAGTTTCATATATAGTTTGATTTTAGGTGGTATATATATTTATTTCAATATGTCAGGGATCCAGTTATACGTCTTACTGGTATTTGTGGAGATGATGTTAAAGTATGTTCTATGCTGGCAGTCATGTTTTTGTCGAATCGGAAGAAACTGGGCAAACTTTGTACAGGGCAATCTATGTATCATTCTAGTAGAGTTGAGTTAGTTTGTTTCAATAGTTTCAGAGCAGGTGATCTTTTCCAATAGGGTCTCATATTTAGAAATTAAGTTCCGTGCTTGTATTTTTTTTCTTTTTTTGGTCGGATTGGAACCAAATGAGGAATCTTTGTAAAGTAAGAGAGAACGAACCGTCAATTCAAAACGGACAATCAATAGACAATGGAAGAAACATAGACACAACATGAGCATGAATAAGCGTCTCCTGCTTCTTATAAGACACCTGCCGAGTTGAACATGTCAACTCCGGTATTAAGTCAAATCCAGTAGCGGAAAAACAAACTTTAGTGGCAAAGAGAAAGATCTGTTGTCATCTGGGTAACAGATATCCCATAGCGGTCCACAAGATCGTGATGTCAACCGTAAAACATCTGTAGTGATGACCTAAAGACTCTCCCATACATCATTACTGCATCATTACTGCATAGATCTGTTGAATATGCTTCCGTGGTTTCAGAGGAGAAGATGAAAATATATGAATTTCCCATAGGGCCAATTTAAAACTTTTCTGAATCTGTGCTGCCATCTATAGGCGTCGAATCTGAACAAAATAAACAATATAAATAAAGGACCTTCCATACGTCAATCTAGTACAGTGTGGTTAAATTTGCATCAAAGGTTTCAGAGCATATTATGAAAATGATGTTTTTCCTATGTTTCATATTGACTGTTATTTTTGTAAATTTATTACAAAAATGCAAAAGCATAAAATAAAAAACAAAAACAAACAAAATGGAAATCATTTTTTTTTTTTGTAATTCTTTATTTTCAGAAAAAAAAACATTAGTGTTAATAACAAAGTAAGTATGCATTGAAGAAAAATACATATATAACCGTGTTAATGAATAGTAATATAATTTATTATATTTCAATAGGTATTGACAATTTTGTATATGATATAATGTGTGCTCAATCCTCAAGTGCAGCATATATATAATTCTCCATTTATTTTCTACAGTCTCCCTTCTTGCAGCCGAAAAAAGGGAACTGGCCAACTTTTCAACTGATATTTCCTTTTTGATTTGTTCTTTAATGGATACTAAATTAGGTTTTGAGCATTTCAACTTACATGTATAAATGTAGTATTTGACAATCAAAAGAATATTGCCAATTGCCATGTTTGAATGTTCAGAAGTGCAACCAAATATAATTTCTACAGGATTAAATGGAAATTGAATACCTTTTTCAGAGAACCAGTTATGGAGAGAAAGCCAAATATTTTTAACTGTGTTGCATGTCCAAAAAAGATGTAAAATACTTTCTTTAAATTCACCACAGAAACTGCCAAGTTCAGTTTCCTTTAACTTGCATTTAAATAAAAAGGAATTTGTTGCTATAATTCTGTGTATAATTTTGAACTGCAACATACTCAATCTGTTATTTTTAGAAACCTTAAATATCAAAATACCGAAGTTACTGGAAGGAAGACCAAAAATATAGCTCCAATTATAAACAGAAAGATCTAGTTCTAACTCCCACTTATTTTTTTATTTTTAGTGGTTCTTCTGCATATCCTTTCACGAAATTGCTGTAAATCAATTTGCAAATTTTTGGATTTAATTTTATCTTGTTTAACATGTCATCTTAAACCGTTGTCAATTTGTCTTCCTTTTTCATTTTTCCTTCCATTCTTTTGGAATGAATGGATTATTCCATAATATTCAAAATATGGGCAATGCAAGTCATATTTTTTTTAACTGCTCATAACTCAAAAATCTGATATTATCGTCATTCTCACACCATTTGTGATAAAAACATATCACGGATTTTCCTTACTGGTCTCTTCCTTTGATCGATTCGGACTTTTGTTGTCACTTTTATATTTTATCAATAACAATATTTTGATTGAACCATATGGGTTGACTCAAGATACTCTGTTCATTGGATTTTGTTTCCTTCAATTTTAACCAATTCAACAGGATATCTCGCCAAAAAGGATTTAAAGAATTAGCAACCCTCTGGATACCATCTTTATTCAACAAAAATACTTTTTCACCTCCATATTTTTCTAACTNACAAGATCGTTGACAAAATATATGTCCTTCTCACACCATTTGTGATAAAAACATATCTTTTTATTAATATCAATATTTTGATTGAACCATATGGGTTGACTCAAGATACTCTGTTCATTGGATTGTGTTACCTTCAATTTTAACCAATTCAACAGGATATCTCGCCAAAAAGGATTTAAAGAATTAGCAACCCTCTTGATACCATCTTTATTCAACAAAAATACTTTTTCACCTCCATATTTTTCTAACTTATTAGTAATAAGAATTTTCCAGGGAGAAAAATTTAAAGGATCAAGTAATTTTTTAATCCATGACATCTTCAATGAATAGCGAAAGGACAAAAGGTTGACATGTTGGACTTTCAATCCTCCCTCGCAATAGTCATTAATTAGGAATTTTCTTTTTATGCGATCCGACTTTCCATGCCAAAAGAAGTGAAAGAAGGTCTTTTGTATATCTGCAAAAATGTAGTCTGGAGGGTTTGGTAAAACAGTAAACAACTGAATTAAGATTGGTAGTGCCAGAGATTTGATAACCGTGACTTTTCCCATAAATGTTAACTTTCGATATATCCAATTGTTTAACAATTTCTTAACAGACATAATTTTGTCATTAAAATTTTGTAAAGTTTTATCGTGTTTTGTCAAATCATAGTTAATTCCCAAAAGTTTAAATTTCCCTGTGTGATTCCAAGATATATTTTTTTTTTCAGGAAACATTACATCCGTACTTCCGAATCTTGAGCCTATCCATATCGCTTGAGTATTATCTAGGTTTACTCTCAGACCAGCACATTGAGCAAATTTATGTAATGTATAGAGAGTTTGCTTTAATGAATCAGGATTGTCATCTAAAGTCAATGACGAACCATCGGCATATTGACTCAGCAAGAATTCAGAGTCATTAATTTTTATCCCATTAATATTAGTGTATTATTATGGTTATTATGTAGAACAAGGCATCTTTAGACAAGACGATTTTTTCATATCTATGTGATTTAATTTATTGTTTGTTTGTTTTGTTTTCTTTTTTTCTTTTTTTTCTGCTTTGTTTTTAACTTGCTTTTTCGTTGTTGTTGCTGTTGATGGTTTTTTGTTTTATTTTGCATTCGATTTTCGTTTTTTTTAATTCTCATTATGAAGTTTTTTTTCTTTAAAAATTGTACACATTAGTTATCAGTCTCTATAATATACAAATCTAACCTTAATATACAACTGTTTCTGTCAATTTTCTTTTCAGTAAAACCAGCATCATTGTCAGTTCATCAACAATAAAGAACTGTAAAACATTACCAACAGGTTGCGCCCGTGATAGATTTTTTAGAAGATAACTTACTTTTATAAATATATATAGACCCACCGCTCTCGTAAAAATCATTCATGATAAACGCACGTAGATGTATTTGGGAATGTAATCCATGGCATTGTTTAAAGACATTCAGGTTTGTTTTTATAGATGCTTTTTATAATATTTGTTTGAAACGAGATTATGTGAGAGGCTATCTTCATTTATTTCTGTTTATTTTCTGTATTTATTTCTATTTAATACAATATAGCTGTATTAGAGTGCACGAGAACCTATCGCTGAACAGGCTGCGCAAAGAACTATAAAAACAATGAAAAGATATGGAGTAAATGTACATGAGACGAAGACATGGTACAACGTCTTGTTAAATAAATTTTCAAATGTTAAAAAACTCGGCAAGCCTCGTTTTCAAAAATCTGCAAAATTTATTTAACTCGACGTGAGAAATTTCATAATCAACTAAGTTCTCGTTGTAGAAACTATATCTCTAAAACAAAGTTTGTGAAGACTTATTGTTTTTACTCCGTTTATTCTTTTTCTTGCGCTTACTTCGTTGTGAAATTATCTGACTCGATTTTCAGAGATTATTTGCCAAGATGTGTAAAAATGTTTTAAATTTTTCGAAATAGAGGTCCTTGCCATGGAAACTTTGAAAAGGCTTCAAATTGGGTGAAATTTTACAAAAAAGTCTGTATAGGAAGCGTTGAACTTATTTTTGGGTTGAAAATTTTCAAAATTACGGCCGTTGCCATGGAAACAGAAAAAATCGCGAAAATCGAATAGCTCCAAATTGGATGAAATTTTACAAAAAGGAGGTATAAACTTTGTCGAGCTCGAATTTAGTCTCGTTATTCTGATATGTAGGTTCGTTTTGGAGACTTTTGTGTTTACATCAAAACACGTCAATTCTTGTTTTTCTTCCTCAATTTATTAAAGATTAGCTACAAATAAAATGACCAATGCAGTTTCTAAAAAGGCGTTTGTCGAATAAAAACATCTGCAGTGTATTTGATACTTGGATGCTTTTTTTTGTCTAGATAAATAAATATATAATATTGCTGATAAATGTCAGAAGACATGGAATGATGAAGAATTCATGCATTCATAAAATATAACATAGATAGGATTTTCTTAATCAATGGGTTGCAGTAATTTAAAGTATTGGTTGCAAAGGGAACATCAAATGAAAATGGCATTTGGTAGCATTTACATAAATTGCTTATTCAATTTTAGAACAAAAATTAGATTATATCAGATTAGAGAAATAAAGTAAAAATGTAGCAAAGACGTTATTGAATTTGCACAAAACAGTATTCGTGCATTAGTATTGGACAATAAAATCCGATGTCAAAAATCATATGTAGCCGTCTCGTTGTTTTTTTTATTAGGCCTACCTGTTTATTTAGAAACCAATTGCATTTTAAGTGAAAATCAAAGTATGACCCCTTTGTTGATCCACATTGAAACTTTGTTTTTGTCGATCCACACTAAAAACACGTTTTTCTTCTCTGTGCCGTACCCATGTTGTGTCTCTGTTTTTTCCGCATTTTTTGTTTCTGGTGTTGCCATTGTCCTTGGATTGTTCGCTTTTGGATTGACGGTTCGGTTCTCACTTACTTTACTGACGAATGTAACTTGACATGTTAACATTGTTTTTTAACTTAATTGGACTGTTTTATTCACGAGTAATAACAACCAACAAAAAGAAAATGATCACCTTAGAGAATGTTTTATTCATTAATTTGTTTTTGATGTCGGGAACTATTGCAATCCCGATCTTCATTATTCGTAATATATTGTCTCCTCCGATTCAGGTGAACAGTAGAAGTTATAACGAGGTAAATCATGAGACTGCAGTTAATAAATTTGTCATTTCTGAAAATCACTTCAGAAACTTTCTACTTGTCTGTATTGTACTGCATATATTACTTTTTGTATGCGGGGATATAGAATTAAACACAAGGCCATTTTCTACGACGTCTAACCGTCTTCATGCTCCTCCATCTCCGATCCCATACTTGACAATTTTATTGCGTGTCTTGGTCATTTCACGTCCTTTGTACATCTGAATATTCAAAGTTTAGTTCCCAAAATTGATATTGTAAATACTGAATTGGGAAATTTAGATATTCGTTGTTTTACGGAAATATCGTTAAATGATTCGATAGATAACCAAGCGATATTATTGGAAAATTTCCATGAGCCATTTCGGTGTGACAGAATCGGTCGACAGGGTGGAGGGGTAGCGATGTATATTAATAAGGATATACTTTGTATCCGTAGGCATGATATGGAAGTACGCTGCGTAGAGAGCGTATGGATAGAGGCTTAAATAAAAAATAATCAAAAAGTTTTAATTTTTTATCGACCACCCGATTCCCCGGCGTACATATATGATCGCATCGAATATTCTATAGATCTGGCTGTTGATACAGGTATTGAATCTATCCTCATACTAGGTGACTTTAATGACGACCAGGCACTTGCCAACCCTATCTCGGGAATGTCTAATATTATATCGAGATATAATCTCACCCAATTTGTTAAAGAATCGACACATTTCACGGAAACTACGAGTTCCTTAATTGAATCCTGAATTCCTTAAATGCAGAATCCAAATTCACAGTAAATTCGGTATTTAGTTATTTGTTACCACTGGGTCGATGCCACTGCTGGTGGACTGTTAGTCCCCGAGGGTATTCACCAGCCCAGTAGTCAGTACTTCGGTGCTGACCCGAAAGCCGATTCTATTTGAAATCTTACAATATCTAATTTTTTGTAAATCTTGTTGAAACTAAGGAGGATCTCCCTCATGCAAAGCTCTGTCCTGAGCTGATTTTGGCTTTCTATTTAGATCATATTTGGTAATTTGTTCTCTATCAGTTTTTAAACATCTTTGACTATATGGGCTTCCAAACGTTTAGATTGTATCTACACTGAAGAGACATAAGTTGTCAAAATGCGCATATTTTGTAACTTTTTGTATCTGCACTGAAGAGACATAAGTTGTCGAAATGCGCAAATAACTAAATGCCGAGGTTACTGTGAATTAACTTTCTGCATATGCGCATTTCGACAACTTATGTCTCTTCAGTGCAGATAAAATCTAAACGTTTGGAAGACCATA
>MJUU01042308.1:1032-16769 GCA_002080025.1 Modiolus philippinarum
AAAAAAGTTACGATTGTGGGTCTTGGCCCTTTTCGACCACTTATATTTTGGGAACAGTAAGAGCTACGTCAAAACCGTTGCTTTAATACCAAAAGGTTACTTTTATAAGGAATCTAAAGAAAAAAGCCGCATCAAAATCTGATGAAAAATAAATGCTCTGCATCAAAAATAGTGAAAGTACCATTTTTCGGCATTGTTTATCCAGTTTTTTCCTCGACAAACAGGAAGTCGATGTCGGTTGGATCTCAAAATGCATTTCACAGCACAAAATAACGATACAAAAGTTCATGCTAAATATCAGCGAGCTACAATTTATAGAGGCTGAGAAAAATGTTACGAAACTGTGACGGACGAAACGGACAGATGGAATAACGGGCAATGGTAAAATAGTATACCTACCTCTCCATTGGAAAATATAATAATAATAGTTTAATATCAAATGGTCTTAATTATAATATAGCCAGATTTTATACAGGTTAAGAAAATGAGAGGACTCTTAATCAGCCATTAACAAACAATCAGTATCAATGCATTCAAGTTGAGTAGAAAGTGACTTTCTATAAGAAACCTTAAGTAAAAATGGAAGATACCCATGTAACATAAGGCCACCCTTTTATATTAACTTGGATTAAAAAAATCTCAAATAGGATTCCGTAATCCAAGTAAAAATAAAATGGTGGCCTTATGTTACATAAGTATCTCCTATTTTTTGTACCTGACCCAAAGGGTCGTATGAGCTTTTGCCACCATGAAGTATCCGTCGTCCATTAACTTTTCACATTTCAATCCTCTCCTACGAAATCAATAGGCAAAATAAGTACCAAACTCGGCAGGAATGTTCTTATGTGGGCCCCTTTCCAGAATTATATCCGATGATTCCGCCGACCAACCAAGATGGCCGCCATGGCTTGAAATGGAAAATTCTGCCAAAAAAATCGTTAAAACTCCTCTCCCCTAAAACTCCATGGCTAATTTAGACTAAACCTTCTTGGAATATCTTTCAGATTGAATTTTATATAGGACTCTATGGGAAACACAATGAAAAATCTCGTCTGAAACTACTGAGGCCAATTGGAGCCAAACTTTGATTGAATGTTCCTTAGATGTCCACCTTTCAGANGAGGTCCATCCAATATGGCCGCTATCAGCGGACATAGTTTTCATATAGGACCTTAAGAGAAAAACAATGTAAAATCTTCTCATCCGAATCTATTTGGCCAATTAAGATCAAACTTTGATTGAATGGTAATTAGATAGTCTACTTTCAGAATTACATTCGTTGGACCCGAGGTCCGTTCAAGATGGCCTCCATCAGCTGATATAATAATCTGTTCTATCAAATTAGTAATCAGTTATATCAAATTAATAATCTGTTATATCAAATAAGTAATCTGTTATATCAAACTATAATAATCTGTTATATCAAATTAATAATTTGTTTAATCAAATTAATAATCTGTTATATCAAATTAATAATCTGTTTAATCAAATTAATAATCTGTTATATCAAATTATTAATCTGTTATATCAAATTAGTAATCTGTTATATCAAATTAATAATCTGTTAAATCAAATTAGAAAAAGTAAATTGTACGGCCCTAAAAGGCTTCCGTAGCTTAAATAACCATTTGCCTGTTTTTTATATTTATATGAACAAAACATACTAATGTTTTTCTTTTTTCCAAAAAGTCATTTTATATATTGTTATATGCAATTTCAACATTTACCCATGGGTAAAATTTTAAATTTACTCCAATATTAGTGGAAAAAAAGGGAATTTTCAGCATTTCAGTATTTCACGAAAATTCTAGTTTAACTGTTGAATTTGTAAACTACATTTGTATGATGCGTATATGATTAAATTGGTCTCATCTATACGTTGGCCATCTTTAAATACTTTATAAATGAGTTCTCAGTGCGATGCAAAACATTTCTGCCCCTACCCCACAAAATTTAGGCCAAATTGACAATTCCGTGATTATCTGAAACTTTCAGTTTGTTTCGAGCAAATGGGGTAAAACAAAAATTATCGAACAGAATTGTCAAGAGCCAAAGTTTAAGAGACAAAAACACCAAGCAGATAGAAAATCAACGGGGAAAATTGTCGACTGCAATGGTCCTGACATGGTACAGGCATCTCAAAATAAATGGTTGGTTAAACCGGTTTTTTCAAGCGCAAAACCTCCCCTTCTATTGCGGTAGTGTCTGGTAACAATAGCTAATGAAAGGTCGTAGAAAGTAAAAAAAAAAAGATCATCCAAGTATTAAGTTAACAAAAAAATCTTAAATCACAGTTCGGAACGAAACTTCAAATTATTCCACAAGCGTCTCATATATCATATAACTATTAATTCGTATGAGACGTTTTTTTTTTTAGCCTTGATTAATGAAGCAGTCACGACGGTAACATCATGAGAAAGTCTATATAATTAATTTGTGCTAGCTCCCGCGTAAAGAACCGACTATGAAACGTACACTTAGCAGGAGAAGTTGGAATATTACAGTCTATGTTAAGTAAATTAAATTTTTTTAAATGAAAATCGTCGTAAGTACTGAGATGCCCATTTTCGTCAAATTCGAGATGTAAGTAAAAAAAGGTGTAGATCTAGTGGTTTCTGTCGTTTCATTTATCTCTAGTTCTGGAGGATATATCGATGGGATCCATTCAACAAAAGGAGCGTTATTAATGGAAAGAACATACCCAATGCATCTATAAGTGAGATTGAGGATTTAGCATCTTTTTATGAACTTTAACGAGTCTCTGAAGAAATTCATTCTGCAGGAATATGAAACCAAGCCTGTGAGTAGAGGAGCATAATTCGTGCCCATTGGTATACAAACTTGCTAATGTAAATCAAAATTTTATGGACCTTCATAGTCTTATTTGCCTACATTTTTTTCATAGCTGATAAGTTGGGTATAGAATCATCATCAAATGACGACAGTTGTTTATCTGAAAGGGAATCTTTCAGTTGATACCAATTTTCAGTACATTTAACTTATCTATGGAAAATTAAGGAGCTTAGGTTAACACGAAAATATAATATTTTTGCATGGTGTACTATACATTTGCCCTATACTGTCTATAAGTGCATGTCATTGTCATGGTAATACCTTTTATTTTGAAAAAGAGACTTAGAAGAACTGAAAAAATCGGTCCGGATCATAAGTGGGGGTCACTGAAAGTGATTTCATATAATGGCCGAAATCTTTAACGCAACGTGTCATTGTATTCCATCCTAATGGTTTTAATTCTGACAATTTCAAACATCTGGGATACATTATTTACCGTTAAATGTTTTTCGCCACAAATTAGTGCATAATTTTTACTTCGTAGTCTGGAATGGATTTCACCATCCTTCTTCTCCCGATTGGTGTCGCTGCTGCACTATCAGGTAATTCGCGGGAAAACGGGTATTTCACGCATGTTCAAAAATTGTTCCTTGTGCGTGATTTTTCCCGGAATCAGGACGTCATAGAACAAAACCTGATAGTGCAGTAGTGACACCAGGCGGGACAAAATCAGGAAGGTGCATTCCATTTCACTTGCATAAATAAAATACCCAAGTCATTTTAAATTTTGTTTCTGTATGGGGGATTTTGACATTTTATTCTCTTCAGTGCAGAAAACATTTAGAATACCATTTTATGTGTTTTCGATCACAAAAAAAAATTAATAGCCATGTGACTAATAGTCTGCAAGTGGAGGTGTCGACCTTGATTATCGATTCAAAAATTTCAATATTAGCTAACTCGATTTGATAACAAACCGCATTCAAGTGTGACTCGTGGTGAAAACTATATTTCACTGTGTTTATTTTATTGCTTTCCCTCAATCTTTCAAGGTTCAAATTTGCTTTATTATTGCAGTTTTTGGTTTAAATTATATCATTGCTATACTATATTGTATTAAACAAAACAGGACCAGGACACAGTAGGACAACATGTATGTACATACCTGTGCATCGATCCAATTTTTTGCCCTAGTAGAATAATAGTAACAGTGGCCATTCCACAACTTCCATGGCAATTTACAATTACTTCCATCAACTGAATAAAGATAAATTAAGTACAGATTCATATAAAAATCAAAATATTTAATAATAGGGGTTCTCATGTGAAATTTTATTTTCAGAATTTTGGTCTTATCTTCATGTTTGTTCATTAGCAAATTAAAATATATTTTCAAATTTAAAGTGTCTGTTGTTCTGTTTATAAAAGCATTTAATTTCTTTCAATTTCTGTAAGGTATAAGTAAATTAATCCCCCTGTTCCAGTATATTCTAAACAAAAATATTTCAAAAAAGCATATTTGAGAATAACAAGACTTTTGGTATGATTTTGGTCCTCTAATACTGACATATCAATGTCTCATCATAAGTAAATTCATACGCAGAAAGAATTTTTAAAAAGTGTTAGTAGTCATTTAAATTCCTCATAGGTGCTATAAAGAGATAAACGAGTTATCTTCCCTGTTGTAGTACATTCTGTGTAAAAAATATTTCAAAAAGAGGAGATGGTTTGAGCTTAACACAATTTTTGTTCTCTAATACAGACAATACTAAGTGTTAATTCGCAACAAAATAGCTGTGAATTTCACAAAAGGTTTGGCTGAAAATACACAAACATGTCATAATTTATATAGATTAATAGAGAGATTTTCTTGTCAGATCCACTCCTTCACCTGTAGTACATTCCATGTAATTTGTTTCTAGAATATGCAATGAGTCAATAAGAAAAAGTGGGTATATTTCTACACTTCTATAAAACTACATTGGAAAATCAACAAGAAAAGAAAATTTATTCCACTGATGTATACCAGATTTTTAAAATTTTATACAATGTCATGGAACTCAAGTATGACTCAACAGCAGAATTCAGCTATAAAATACTCGAAGAATTAGAACCATTGAAGGAACAACGTCACATTGATAATTGAACACTCGAATATCTAAAACCCCCAAAAAATGAAAGCCAGTAGATTTTATCTGTTGCCTAAAATTCTTTAATAACGTACTAGTATTTCAAAGTTTATTGACTTTTACTTAAGTCATTACGGTTGAAGCATTAGTACTACCCCCTAATCTTCAAGATAATACAGTTAATCAACAGAAACTGTCCAGAGCTACCTGACATATATGTTTTTCAATTAACGTGAGTTAATAATAAACCAAAATTCCAGACGACTGTGCTATTTAGAGAAGTTTTGGACAAATGCATTGTTGGACAGTCTCCCACTGACCGATTTCTAATGTTAATACTAAAACACAACAATTTAATTTTCAACCAAGAACATTATTTACAAGTAAATTGCACGACCATGGTTGCGCAAATGAAATATAACCATCTGTATGGGCAAACTGGTATTACAATGTGCAATCCATAAGCTTTCCCTAGGTTCCGTTGCATAGATTATGCTGATATGAAATGGAATGAGTCCGAAGCCTGAGATTGACTTGACGAAAAAGGGAGAATTTCGAGTTCATTGTTGTCGACGCGAAAATTCTTTAATTATACAAAAGAATCAATACATCAAAACATCTAACTGGAGCATTATTAATTTTACACTGTTGAGCTTAGGGAGATAACTGTACTGATATCTAGACAAACAGCTTTCATGTGGAGTCCGTAAAAAGGTTCCCCGTGAGAGAGATGTATGCTCTAAATACATTTCAGTTATGGTGTACTTGTTCTTGAGAGAATCTCTCATATGGATATGCTATCACACTTTCATATTTGGGCCTTTTTATTTTTTGTAATCTGAAATTGTAATTTTGACCACCTGTTTATTGTGCCCACATCTCCTAATTTTACTTTGCCAAGTTTTCTTAAAATTGGCTCGATGAGTGCCCTGTGGTTGTTTAAATGTTGTGATCGTCTTCTGTCGTCTTTTGTCGGGCAGTGGATGACAGCGATTGTAAGAACACTTCGCCAGTTAACTTTAAGTCTGTTGACGATCCCGCATCCATGGATCATTAGGATAAAAAAGCATGGATGTAGCGTTGCTCGACAATAAGCAATGAATTCCGCTCAAACCGGTGCTAGGGGCCGTCTTGAACTTGCTATGAGGTATGAGTAAAGCTCATTGTTGAAGGCCTCATGGCGACTTCAAGATGAAGAACAACAATAAAAGCGTTGTTCCATTGCTTATTTACTATGTATTTGTAGAGACTTTGTCTCATTTGCATTTACTCCATATCCCTTCATTGATTATTCATGTCGGAAAAGTTCAAGTGCACTTCAAGTTAATAAAGTTCACACATCAAATGTCAAAAGCATATTTATGCAATGTCATAAAAGCAAGCTCACAGATAAAAACCAGTACTATTCTCCTCAAAGCTAACATCAAATACATTGTCCTAAGAGAAAACCATACAGCTAGGATTTTAGAAAAAAAAAACATTTGTTCGTTGGAAAAACTTTACCAAACACAACTTCGTCATCTTTGGTGCTACCTAAAAAGAAAGATCATGACAATCCGATTATTAAAACGGTTTCAACAGGACGAGTTCAGGGAAAAAGAAAGGAACGTACAAGTACAATGGGAAAAAGCCCAATATGTTATAAAGTTTCTTCCGGCATACCAAAACGTGTGGACATTGGCCAAATTCACAGAGAACAACCTGCATTGTCTAAAAATTTGCAAAAATTCACTTAAAAAACCTAACAATCAAACCTTATCTGTCAGAGCAGAAATTTGTGTCACAAAAAGTGAAAGAATATCATGGACAACAAGTTTTTAATAACGTCATCAAAATAGATAGATGAATGATAAATGAATTCAAAATCAGAATACAAAGCAAATAAGCAAAACATTCTTGTATCTTAAAAGTTAAATTACAATTTTTAACATCATTTTCTGTACAAGTTTTTGTTTTACAAATTTTTAGACGTTTGTATTATCAATCTTTAGAAATCCAACGCCCAGCCATTGATCATTGACCAATTTCTAGAACGATGTGCACCCTTGATTTCTCAATACGCATAAATAAACAACAGTAATGCTTACCTCTTGCAGTTTGAAATCCGGTAGTATTTAAACAAAAGAATATGAACTCTCGTTTAGGAAAGATAAAAATGTCGATTGTAATGTGTAACTCGTTGTAAAGACCTGATTAAAGTTACTTATAACATGAAAGTTTATACTCTGTTATGTTCATGTGACGTATATTCCCGGAATATACCTGATTCCAAAGAGTTTTGGATCTAGGTATTTCTTTATAACGAAAATTTTCAAGAAAAAATATACTTTGCAATTAAATATTTATCGATTTATTTGCAAATTTTGGACTGGGTACACGCAGTGGTTTCGACGAAATAAAGTATATAAAACCACCATTTCTACCTCGCAACCGTCTAGTTTACATAAACAAATGGATTTTTACTCACTAAGCACGTGGGGTCTTTGAATGGACGCGCCCTTTTCCTTGATTGAACCAATGAAATCTTGTGTTGATGAATACCATTTGAGGTCGTAGGTATAAAAGGAAAAAGGCGTTTTTTCGCGGCGATGTGATTTTGCCTAGTTACATAGAACGAATTTTGGATCTCATCGTTTCTTATGCAAGAATCGTCACTAAATTGGTCTTATAGATGAAGTATGTAAAAAATATATCTGTTATCATAGTCTTGTCTGGGTACATGCATCTTAACGCCCAATAGCAATTGATTTTGACCAGTCTGTCCATCGAATATTTTCATAACGACAGTGAATAATGTAAGGAATTCGCATATTACCTCTTCTTGGAGGCAATTTAATCACTTTTTAACTACAAAGTAAAGATCTGGGAATTAAATGACGTTTTCACTAAATATTGTATTTGTTTATTTCTTTTTAAATCTTTATATTTTGTCGATTGTTTATTTTCGTCGCCATGCTGTTAATTTGTTCCGAATTCGTTATGAACACAGGAGAGTTTTCCTAGAAGGGAGATAATTTTATACCACTAGATTTCCCGCTGCTTGTATGAACAGATTTCACTTTTTTATTCATCTCCACGTTAATATGTTTTTTTCTAGTTGTGTTTTTAAATTTTCACTTTCTTTCTTCAATTCTTTTACAAGATTGCTGAACTGCAATTCTGAGCAAGAGACGACAACTCCAAATTATTTTTATTCTTAATGTCAGAGATTTCATCCAGCAAATTCGATTTTAGATCTTTATGTATTTGTGCCATAACATTTCCGATTTTTCTATAACATGATTTATTTATTTTATTCTCTATTTCAATATCTATATACTCTTTTAATTCCTTGTTCATGTCCGAAATTTCTATATCAACAAACAGCGGAGCACGCTCACAAGCTCACAAGTGTCTGTTAACTGTATACGTAGGGTTTGAACACCAATGGTTAACAACAACGCACAAAGGAGCAGACGGCAGATATTTTGCAACATAATTGTAAATGGTGCTGTTAGAATTTCCTGCTAGCTCTGTGAATTGCAAGAAATAAAATGAACACTTTTCAAATGTTATTGCTGCGGTCAAGGAATTGGCAAAACTTTTATTGTAATAAAGTCAAGATTAACACCCCAAGCTTACACAATGTGTTTGATTCATCGATGTGAAATGTCTACATTGCAGATATATCAGACGTGAAAACCTGGCAAATGTATACAATGTTGTCTTTGCACGACGGCGAGTCAATGAAAGGTAGAGCTTGGGGTGTAAATCTTTATTTCGGTAAACTGAAAGTTTTGCCACTTCCTTGACCGCGGCAATATTATATTTATTTTTGAACATCTTGAACATAATGATTTCATCTATCATCAAAAAAAAAAATTTGAAACTTTATCTGCGCAATACAGCCATATGTTGGCATTATATAATCACATTTATTTTCAAATTTGCAATCAATTTAGTGTAAAAAAAAACACAACGTTTACTTATTACAGCAATCAATCAGACAAATGGTACCATTCTACTAGATTGTAATCATTTTTGTGTTGGCTGAATATGAGGTTTGGTTTAATAAGGGGGACAAGAGGTTAACTGTTATTGTGTTTTTGGGTAACAATGATTCTCTGTAATCTGTTATTGTAATTCCAAATCACTGTTATCTGTTATTTGAAATATCAGTTTGCTGTTATCAAGAAAATGTCAATACCCTGACATATCTGTTACTGGAAAACCAGTTCACTGTTGTGCTATTATTGGACCCCCTTTTGCTCCCCCCTCTTTAACGGTTGTAATATTACCAAACCATAATGGTATATAAATGATTACTCCAGATTATATACTGGCAGACAAATAAATAAAGCTAAAATTCATAGATTCATTTAACATGGGCCATAACAGTCCAAGGGCTGGAATAACCATCGTGCAAAACACTTCCGAAGCCCACACATTTTTCGTCCGCTCTCATAATCTCTTCAAAATTAAAATAAACTGAAACACTAGCTTACCTGCACGCACTGGTGTAAGAGGGCCCATTTTCAGACACAAATTTTTCGAAAACTTCGTTTTTCGTTTCAGCTTATCTTTCAGTTGCTTCAAACTGTTGACTCGGTGCTTTCAAATTAAAAAAACGAGGTTTCATATGATTGCTTATTGTATAAACTTTACTAACAATTTAATTTTTTGTACAAATTCTACGTCTAGTACGTTCCATAGCGGCATTGAAAGTGCCTCTGCCCCTATGAATATGGACGAAAATGTAGATAATTGTCTTGAAATTGCGTAATTTCGAGGTCTATAGAACCCGAAGTGCATATCAATTCCAAATTCTGAAAATTTGTTTTAGTTTGATCATTGTATTTTCTTGAAATATAAAAGTATGTTAATTGTCTTACTTTGAAACTATTTTTTTTTGTATTCCTTTTGCCTAATATTATTGCTGAGTAAATAATATCATTTAAAGTATGTATCAAATGAAAAAATATATTTGCTCTACAACTGATACAAGTAATGGTAATTTTTAGGAAATATAAACTTATTGCACCAATAAAAACTAAAACTATTGCTAAAATTGGCAAGGTTTTGTCGACTGATCCATATGGTCAAAACACTTCAATTTTATTTTATTTATACCAATATTGCATGGATAACATTATAATATGCAATTTTTGTGTGGTATTAAGACCGAAATTGATGAAAAATGTAAATTTTCAGCATTTATTATCCAAAAATCACTGTAAAATGGATAATTCTGTGAAACTTGGAACGTATATCTGCTTTTATGTGATTAAATTGCTTAACGTTATGCACACTGAATAAATGTAGAAGAAAGGTTCAGTTTGAACCTTTCTTCTACAGGTTTGATTGAAAAGGTTCTAAGGTTTGATTGAAAATACCGGAAATTTAAGCCTTTACCAAAAAGAAATACTACAAAAATCCCCAAGGTTTTGCCAGTTTTTTTATATAAATGAACAAAAGATGTCTATGCTTTTGTCTCATATGTAGAAAGTGATAAATTATATTAGTCTAAGAATGTGCAATTTTCACGTCTACAGAACGAATTAATTTTATGATTTGGGTCAATATTTGTTGAAAATGTGATTTTTTAGCTTTCAGAATTTCAGTAAATTTGTGATATATATCAAACATAGAATTTTTATCTGAAATAATGTAATTTAATTGTTCTCAGCTATTTACAAGCAATCTACAAATGTATAAATATACAAGAAGCATCAGTGATATTTTGAATACCAAAACTTTCACCCCCTACCCCCACGACAGTTGTTGTTAAAATGATATTTCGTTTATCATAACATAATTAAAAAAGCAGAAACATTTTAGTATTTAGACAAATGATACAAATTTACCACAAATGGTTTTGTTTTCATGTACCAAAATTTATCTATGTGATTTTCTAATCAAAAGAAAGAAACAAACTGGTATTTTTTTTTTTTTTTTTTTTTATTTTATTATTATTATTTTTTTATGCCAATTTTTATCAACATTAACCAGAAGAGGTATCAGTGGATATATTATTTATATGCACGTAATAAGGCAGTAAGTGGTTAAAACGCTTAATTGTCCCCTTCATTAGAAACAGGTCCATTGTATTGGTGCTATAGTGATTTTTTTACTACCGAATATTAACTGTAATAACAGAAAACACCCACAATGGCCGAAAATCACAATAACATGTCCCAATTCACCTGGAAAGGACACAAGAAAAACGCCAATAAAAAAACAAACGTAAACAACGATAGGAACTCGGGATAGCCGGACTTGGTACTGGCACTAGCAAAAAACCTCCATTTTATCTATCCCGTAAACATTACAATTACTTACAAAGTACTTAATATATAATCTCTCCTTACAGAAAATATGGCAAACGTGCATTAATTACACTTATAATACGAGCGATGTTCCATTGCTTCTATTTACCATGTAATTGAAGAGATGTTATCTCATGTGAATTTACACCAAAAGAAAGAAGGGATATGGAGTAAATGCAAATGAGACAAAGTCTCTACAAATACATGGTAATACTAAGCAATTAAAGAACGCTTTTATTGTTGTTTTTCATCTTGAAGTCACCATGAGGCCTTCAACAATGAGCTTTACTCATACATGTACCTCATGTTAAGTTCAGGGCGGCCCCTGACACCAGTTTGAGCGGAATTCATTGCTAGATGTCGAGCAATGCCACAGATAACCATAATTACCATTGTCAAACTTGCCATCTAAGACATTGTTCTAAGAGCAAACCATGCCGTCAGCTCTTAGAATAAAGCGCATTTGTTCGTCGGACCAAACTTGCTAGAGACAACATGGTCAACTTATATGTCGCCTAAACTAGAGACTCAGAGACTGAGTCTGTATCGCTCACCTGACATAATGCTTCTATGCCATGCATGACCAAAAATTATGTTTTTTAACAATAGGGTCTAACGTTTAGCTATGTTTTCCATTAGCACCCGTGTTTTTGTCTGATCCTATTGAAATGAGTAATTTTTGAAAAGAACCTTCCATACATTTAGTTAAATTTGCTTGAATAGTTTCAGAGAAAATGATGATAAGGATGGTTTTCTCGTACAGGGCTCCAATGTTAGACTATGTTCTGCACTGGCGTCCATGTTTTTGTCGGGTCGAAATGAAATGAGCGATTTTTGTTACGGACCTTTAGTAAATTATTTCTGTAAAGTTTGGTTGAATTTGTCTAAGTGGTTTCAGAAGAGGAGAAGATGAAAATCTGAGTCCAATGTTAAACTATCTTCCGTGTTTGTAGCCATGTTTTCTATCGGATTGTAACGAAATGAGAAATCTTTGTTTATGACCTTCCATACATCATTCCTGTAAACTTCGGTTGAATTTGCTTCAGCAGGAGAAGATGAAAATGTGATTTTTCGCACAGGGTGTAATGTTAAACCTAAGTTCTGCGCTGGCGGCCATGTTTTGTCGGATCGAAATGAAATAAGCAATCTTTGTTAAGGACCTTTAGTACATCGTTCCTGTAAAGGTTTGTTGAAATTGAATCAGTGGTTTCAGAGAAGATGAAAATGTGATTTTACCATGATCCGTGCTAGCGGTCATGTTTTTTATCGGATCAGCACGAAATAAACAATCTTTGTTTAGGACCTTCCATACATCATTCCTGTCAAGTTTGGTTAATTTGCTTCAGCAGTTTCAAAGGCGAAGATGAAAAAGGGTCCAAATTCTAAACCCAAGTTCCGCTCTGGCGGCCATATTTTTGTTCGGATCGAAACGAAATGAGCCACCTTTGTAAAGGAAACTTCCATACACCATTCCTGTAAAATTTGGTTGAATTTGCTTCAGTGGTTTCAGAGGAGAAGATAAAAATGTGAATTTCCCGGTCAAAACCTAAGACACTTACATTAAGGATGTATTCTCCTGAGGTTTCAGTCTCGTTCAGTCTCGTTCAAATCTCGTTTATGAATAGTTCTTAAAACTTGCTTTATGAGTGACAGTTTTTAATTGATATATATTATATAATGACCCTCCCAAATTATGTCAAAAAAATATGTACCTACGACCAGTAGTTTTCGAGACATGGAATGAATTTTTGACCAAGTTTGATCATTAATCTTGGTCAACACTTAGCCGATTTATATGGGGTAATTAAAAAATAAAATTTCAAGAAAAGTACGCATCTTATTCATATGACTTCTTTACTAAGTTCTTAAAAGATATAATTGGTTAACTATTTATAAATAAAAATATAGGTTTCTGGATAAAGTCGATGCAGGAAAATTTTGACCCCTCAAGAGAATGATATATCCTTAACAAGTTCCCAGAGAAATGGTACGTGTATCTATTAATCTTTTCTGACTATTAGCCCTATGTTTACCCCTTACCTCACACGAATATATATCTTTTCTCAATACGAAAATAAGAAATAGTAATGCTTACCTCTCTTTTGAACATCTATAATTTTTTTATTCAGTTCCAAGATTTCGGTTTTAATTCTATCTGTGGTGTACTTGTACAACCAGAACTGTGTTTTGAAATCTTCATTTTGCTTTGTCAAATTCCGTTGAAACTGCTTATACTTTAATTTAATATCTGCTAAATATTCATCGTTTTCAGTTTTCATATTATCAATTTTTTCTATGATATTTTTTTCTAGAAGAGTTTTTAAATTTTCATTTTCTTTTTTCAATTCTTGTACAAGATTGCTAAACTGCGATTCTAATTTCTGAGAGAGAGACGACAGGTCCAAATCATGTTTGATCTTCGTGAAAGCGATGTCGTCCAGCAACTTTGATTTCAGCTCTGTGTGTCTTTTTGTGACAAAATTTTCGATTTTTCTATTACAAGTATCATTCACTTCTATCTCAATTCCAATGTCTATATACTCTTTTATTTCTTTGTTAATGTCAGAAATATCTATATCAACCAAAAGTGGAGCACGCTTGTATGTGTCTACTAACGGCAAACGGACGGCTTGAACACCAGTAACTAACAAGCCCGCACAAAGAAGCAGGCGAACGATATTTTGCATCATAATTGTGAACAGTGCTGTTAGAATTTCCTGCTAACTCTGAGAATTACAAGAAATAAAATGAACACTTTTCAAATACTATTATCTAATATTATTTTTTGAAACATCTTGAACATAACGACTCCATCTATCATCAAAAAACTTTATCTGCGCAATACAGCCATATGTTGGCATTATATTATTAGATTTATTTTCAAATTTTCAATCAATTTAACGTAAGAAAATGCTCAACGGTTACTTATAACAGCAATCAATCAGACAAATGGTACCAGATTGTAATCATTTTTGTTTTGTCTGAATATCAGGTTTGGTTTAATAAGGGGGAACAAGAGGGGTTAACTGTTATTCTTACATGGCTCCTGTTAATCGTCAACCAGTATAATACTCGATAACCATATATTTCGTACATGCGCAATTGGTGTCCGTATAAGAGTAAAAGGGGTGCAAAACAACCATATTTTTAATTTTGTTTGTCTTAGTTTGTGACGGAAATAAATGTTAAGAACATGTTTTAACCTAATCATGTCAGTCAGACATGTAAATGTGTAATGTTTTGCTTTTGATTTGAATTTTGGACTTGCATCTGTTTGAAAACGTCAGATTGTGTATTGTGACGTCATACACACAGACAGCAATGTTAACGGGAAATCCGCCTTCTCCTAGGTCGCTTCAGAACGGAAAATTCCATTTTTAGTCATATTAGAATCGAAATAATTCATGGCAGGTATATGGTTATTGTCATTTAACCATGGGCTTGGCCTTATATTCACAAATTTAACCCCTCGCTAACGCTCTGGGTTAAATTCGAATATAGAGGCCCTGCCCATGGTTAAATTTCCAATAACTATATACCTGCCATGTATTATTTATTAATTGCATTATTGGGTAACATTGATTCTCTGTTATCTGTTATTGTTAATTTAAAATCACTGTTATCTGTTATTTGAAGAATCAGTTTGCTGTTATCAAGAAAATTCCAATTACCTGACTTATCTGTTATTGGAAAAATCAGTTCGCTGTTGTTCCGTTATAGGACCCCCTTTTGCCCCCCCCCCCCCTCCTTTACTGATTGTAATATTGCCAACCCATTATGGTTTATAAATGATTATTCAAGGATATATACTGGCAGACGAATTAATAAGGCTAAGATTAATAGATTCAGTTAACCTGGGCCATAACAGGCCATGGGCTGGAATAACCCCATGTAAAACACTTTCGAAGCCCACACATTTTAGACCGCTTTCATTACCTCTTCAAAATAAAAAAAAATGTTAGCACGAGCTAACCTGCGCGCACTGGTGGAACAGGGCCCATTTTCAAACACACATATCGAAATTTTGGAAAATTTCATTTTTCGTTTCAGTTTATCTTTCAGTTGCTTCGAAATGTTGACTAAATGCTCCCAAATTATTAACAAGAGGCTCTCAAGAGCCTGTATCGCTCACCTGGACCATGGCTGACATAGATAAAAGGCATTTCCAATAGGAAAAATGAAAAATAAAATTTAGCAGAATACTTTTTTTCTAAAATTACAGTATTCTTGTTTGGTTTCCATGGCAACTGAAAGATCCACCATCCATTACAACCCATAACAGAACACCATTCAAAAAAAATTTGGGCAGGGGTTCCCCTTATAATTAAAGTAATACATAGTGCTGAAATTAAAACATGCAGACCACTTTTCAAATAAAAATTCAAAAATTTGGGCAGAGGTTCCCCTTAAAATCAATAGGGCCAATGTAAAAACCAGTAGTTGATATGGCAAAAAGCCGTAAGTTTTCAAAAACGTTTTTGAAAACCTACGGCTTTTTGCCATTGTTAAC